>JALRMI010000233.1:0-46705 GCA_026120165.1 Leptosphaerulina australis
TTTGCCTAGGAACGCCAGCCAATCATATCTAGTTGTATATTACCCCTCATCCGCACTAAGTCACGGGGTGTAGTCGTCATTTCGAAAACAACCCATAACTGTGCGCATTGAGTGCACAGACACGGTAACCCCCGATAATTGCCCATTCTTCCGGCAAGCATCCCGAGTTCGGGAGTTAGCGTTGATACCCCTCAGAATACTTGGACTTCAACGTGCTTATCTATGTTCATGCTCGATACAATATTCCATTATTCCTCACACAGTCATGAGTTGTAAAGCTGCTTTTTTACGCCTGGGCTCGCCAGACAGAGCAATCAGATGCGTCAGATATGTGCATGCGCAGAGCTACCGGCCTCCTACGTTACCAGCGTTCTCACTTGCGGGGAAGACCGCGGTCATCACTGGTGGCGCCCGAGGCCTGGGGTTAGCCATGAGTAGATCGCTGGTCCTGAGCGGTGCTAATCTCGCAATCATCGACATCCACAGTAGGCCCTCTTGCTCAACTGATGAGTTTCTTTGAGATCATTTGGCCAAGTTCGCGTGCTAACGGTATGAAGAAAACGAGGCTGCCGAAAGAGCTACCGAGATTGGCCAAGAATTCCGGCAGTTGTACTCGAGTCAACCGTAAGCAACGACCTAGGAAATTCAATGTACATAGGTTCACGCAGATCTCACAGAATACCCAAAGTCACGGCGCATTATGCTGATGTAGGAAAGAAATTTGAGGTTGATCAGTCAATCGACGAGGTGCTCAGCATGCACAACGAAATTACGAACATGGTTGCCTGTGCTGGATATTGTCAGAATATAGAGGCCATCAAGATGTCACCAGAGCAAATAAAGGCAATGCTCAGCGTCAACCTAGAAGGCACTTTTTATTACGCTACTGAAATCGCCAAACATTTGATCGCGCGCAACAGGCCCGGGAACATGATTTTCATTGGAAGCATTAGCGGCAGTATTGTTAATGTTCCCCAACCACAGGCCATGTATAATTCGAGCAAAGCAGCAGTACGTCATTTGGCAGCTAGTTTAGCCGTCGAATGGGCTAGCAAGGGTATTCGAGTAAATTGCTTGAGTCCGGGCTACATGATTACCGAACAAGCCATGTGGGTTTTCATGCAAAATGATTTTGCTCTGGCAGCTAATCAGTCGCAGGAAGGCGCAGATCCTTATAGATAATCCAAAACTGAAGGAGGAATGGGAATCCAAGATCCCGCAAGGCCGGATGGGCCCGCCAGAAGAGTTGATGGGTACGGTAGCTTTTGTGGCGTCAGATGCTTCAAACTACATTACGGGACAAGAGATAAAGGTGGATGGAGGTTACACCTTGTGTTAAGACAGGTTTTCTCTCTTCTAATGTGAGTGTTGGCAGGGCTTTAACGCACGTGCTCATCGATATATCCAAATGATCTATTGTTGATTCATTATCCTCTATAACCTCCAGACCCGGGACACAGTAGCCCATCAATGACATACGCCTGCACAAAGCCTGAAACTTGTTTGGGTTGGGATGTCATGAGATGAAAATTTTCTCGATCAATAGTAGGGGTTGATGCGATTATAGAACTGAAAGCCGAAATGGACCCGGTATTAGCTATAGGTGCTAGAAGCCGCATCGACAACGACCGCTGAATATGTGGAAAGGGCGGGTGTAGCAATGAATGAGGATTGATTTACCAAAGGAAGTGCCGAAATGGCAGGTAGGATCGATGCAGTCTTGAAAGGCGTATCCAATGTATCGGAAGAACCAAGGGCTGGACTGATAGAGGCGGAAGCAGAAGAATCAACCAAAGAGGTGACTATCGCAGTGGCGATAGTAGCAGCAGATTCTGTTGCAGAAGAAGATGAGCCAAGAATAGTGAAGAAGGTAGCTCGTGCAACAGAAGAGATCTCCATAGAAGATGAAGATGAGATAACACGGGAAGCACGCTTGCCGGTCCAGACATGACCAACAGCCTGTCCATCGTTGACGGCATTCTTCATGTAGCAGCTACCCCAGACCCAAGAGACAATGACGCACTCGGTGTTTGCATCGCAATTATTCATGCAGTCTTCGAAGGTGGTGACATCCGAGGCAGTGCCGATATCTGCGCCCCAGTGATCGACACCACACTCAATAGTAAAGACACCACCAGTTGTAGCGATGTAAAGCTCGTTGTTGTCTGTACCACCGACACAAGAGAGTGAGTTGGGGATTACCGGAATGCTGACTCCAGCGGTAGTGAAGGAGAGGACAGCGCTTGAGCTGGCGCTAGTACGAGTTCCAAGGAACTTAGCTGTCCACACAGATTCCACCTCGGACAGAGTATCATTGAGTGCAAATTTAGGGTAGCAGGCTCCGTATTGGAATCTGAAACAGGTGAGCAGGCTTTTTTAATGTTAGGAGAGCTAAACTTACGAGACATCCACACACTTCTCGTAAGCAGCACAAGTGTCAATGCATTCTGCAAAAGACGCAGTTTTGATACCCCCAAAATCGTTTCCAGCATAATCTTTACCACAGATGATCTGGAAGCTGCCGATTGGAGTAAAATATATAGCACCGTCGCTTTTGTTGCCATCACAAGTTGGAGGAGGTATTTTCTCGGCCGACCATACATCTGCGTATCCGATCTGTAAATTTGGGACTCCATTTTTCAGGTAACAAGCGCCGTTGACATATGCTACGGTGTTGCACTGGGCCTCGGCGTCGCAGGTAGTCAAACAGTCCACGAAATCAGCAACCCACTCTAGTCGAATATCGTTACCAGAGTAGTCTGCGCCACATGTAACATCGTACTGGTAATTGGGTGTAAGTTTGGTGCTGAAGGTTGCGCCTACAGCCTTGTCGAAGCACGTAGGGCCAGAGCTGACTGCTTGGCGCATTGGTAGGACAACAGCGTTCACCAAAGAGCTAACAGCCAGTACAGGAATAACAATGACTGCTTTGGAAAGCATCATTGTACTTTTATGGCGAAATAAGGTTGAATTAGAGCAGAAGGATTGATTTTCAGCGAAGCCAGGGAGCTCGAATAAGTCCAAGAACAAGGTGTTACGATACCGAGAGGGAGAGCCGCTATTGCGTGGTGGAACGTAAGACCCTGGCAGGTCACCCGTAGTTTTGTTCTTGTTAAAGAACCTGTAGAGATAACTTCAGCTAGTCGAAATCGAATTGCTGACCGGAGAAGCCCCGGACGATACGGATGGAACAAGAATATGAGATTGAAAGAACTCAACGATGGGCCCACAACTAAGAATGTCTTGATAAAGGCATTGCTAACAACTTAATATGATTTACTAGCTTTGTTTACATGACGTATCTCTTCTTCCACCTCAAGGCAGAAGGTATGGGCGTTCAAGGAGGAGCGTACTGACCAAACCACATGGCAATTGCGACCTCCCACTTCCCAAAACTGTTTTTTACTTTCCAGGAAAGATTTGGGCCTTAAAGTCGATCTGGATTATGTAAAAAAACGGCTACGCGCGACACACCGTATCAGTAAGTGTTAATCTGGGGTTCACGTGACTGAAGCATATTTGGGGCCTGTTGGTTTCACTAATGCGGCACAAACTGATGCTTTCATTCTGTGGCCAAATCGGGTATCGCGCAGATCGAGCAAACGGTATCTCACAGTGTATAAATATATAATCTCCTCCAACACGGAAAGGGCGAACCCAAGAATCTGAACCTACATCTGGCAAGCTGGTGGATGGCCTAGACGTCACTGCTAGCTCTTACTACGTAGAAGCTTCGCGGTAAAGCACAACAAATTCGTACTCTTTGATCTACCCATCCTTGATACTTTCATCCTAACCCGTGCCGTTGCGCAACCGTAGACTAGCGCTCTGCGGCATCTACGGATGGTCGATTAACAGCGTGCAATACATCTTCCCACTTTACGGGCGGGTATACAGACAGGACCTTTCCCATTGATTATAGAACACTGTGATCTATTCATTCAATCCGCTCAGAATGTTACGCTTGTACCCATTAAAGCAGGCGCGATGTCTAGCAGGTCCTTTGTATGCCTCGATTGAAGGCATGACTGCGAGCCAGAGCTCGATGGCTAGGTGAATATTTCTGAAAATTTAATTTCTCAAGCTTCGACACTTACTTTCTGCAATCAAATCTTCTTCGCAAAAGTACTGCAACCTTGCTACCACCAAATTATGTTCGAGATCAAACCATCAAAACTTGACACACGATGACATGTTACCTCGTCTGTGCGCCCAACGCCTGCTTCTTACCAGTAAAATAACACAGAGATGGTACTTTTACTCAACGATGCCTAGCTCTGGAGAGTCTTTACAGAAAAATCTGTAATGTTAAAGAAGTAGCGTGTTATCGAATTTTCAATTCGTGTACACTGTGAGTATATCCGGACAAGGAAGAGGGTGTTGGTATCACCGAGTATCGTACCGACATCGCGGCACGATACGAGGCGGAACTGCACGGATAGGATTGCAGATTATACGGGACGATCAATCTATATCCCGCAATGCATAAGTAGATAGCCACAACCACCATCAATAGAACGAACCTCAAGAACTGATTAATCTACACCGGTATATTAACTAGCACAACCAGACGTTGATGCTAGCCCGTACCACATGGGAGCAGTGATAGAGAACCATTATCATTATTCTTCCGGATACATGATTGTGATCGTGATCCTTGCATAAGTCGATACATGGTTGTGACCGTGATCGCTGCCCATCCTCTCCTCCCTATTCTCCCTTAGACCGCGACACTCCCCTCCAGCAAGGTGCAGGTCACATTACCTCACGGGCCTATCCAAGTAGGACCCGAGACGGTATACCGACAGAAGGTGCTTTTTTTTATTCAGAAATCATTTGTCGGTATGCCAGCCCGTGAAGTGGGAAGGTATAATGGACGCTGTTCATCGACTTCCCGTAGATGTCCCGGAGCGCTATTTTACGGTTACGCAAATGCCACAAAGTGAGATAAGAGTGAAATATATATGGATCGAGAGAGTAGATTGTATTGAGCTGTACTGCAAATCTCCTACGTGGCACGGGCTAGCAGTGACGTCTGGGTCATCTAATAGCTTGCCAGTTGAAGGTGCAGATTCTTGGGTCCTTCCTCTCAATGTTGGACGTGGCCAAAATCACTATGCACTTCAACGTTATCGTAAGCTCGATCCACGCGATATCCAATCCGGCCAAAAAGCGACACGCCTTATCACAACAGAAAGAGTTATCAGCACTTACAACAACCAGGCCAACTCTTCGATACCGTATTATTTACGGATGATCTATCTGGTTCTGCTGAGCGTACACTTTGTGAGTATGGAGTATTGGATGAAACAACTCTAGCTTCAATTCTGACTAATCTCAACTGGCGGGAAGGTAGTACTCTTTTCCATGCAAAAAATACTGTTTAAAATGTTTTGTTTGGCCTCAAGAGCCAAACACCGGAGTCCAGTGATATTGTTCTAACCCAGATTTCTGGAGACACCAGTCATTTCGTTTTGCAGGTGAACGGTATTTTGAGATTGCATTAAAAGGCTAGTAATCATAGCAATAAATTTCTTGGGTCACAAAGCGAGGCTGTTTACCGGAACGAGCCAATCAATCCTGTCAAATTGGACGAAGCTCTGGTCATGTGACCCTGTGCATGTGACTAAATTAGCATCACTACTTAGTCTGAGGGCCAGTTTGATTAATGCAATAACTCTTACACCCCATATTTCTGACAAATCCAGATACACCAAATTGGCAATACCAACTCGAAGCAGCGTGCAGCAAATCATCGAAGACTGCAGACCTACCATCATCCTCTGGGTGCTTAAAATTGTTAAGATTGATGGTATGGCTTACTTTGTTGGCTTCGTGAACGGCAAGAATAAAAACAGTCGGCATTCTTAGACTGTTTGAGAAACGTGCTTAGTAAGGGGACTGTCTATGAGTTCTAGAAAGTAGTTTGAAGATACGGAACAGATCTAACAAGGTGAATAACGTCCATCATATTGCTGATATGAGAGCTCTTGGGTTTAAACATGTCGAGGCGCACCAGTGTACGTTTGATCAGAACCTTGGGAAAATCGTAGTCACATCCATGTGAGACCAAGCAAGTTGGCTAATATCACCCTCTGAATGCAGCCAAATGTGGAAAGAATATTTTGCAATATGTCGTGGGACGTCAGTGTTTTTGACGGTTGAATTCTGGGAGTTTCGTATCGTCACTTTATCAAAGCTGGTCGGTGCGTTTAGCCGGTGGCAGCGAATGCTTTCACTCTGAAACAAGTTCTTAGATTGCATCACTTTAATTCAAAAATAAAGTACCGATATCCAGATGGAAGGGTTGTTTGTGTCTTTCGCAACATGCGAGGAAGACCGGATTTGTCCAGGAGCCGTGAAGTTTAATTTACAACGAAGTGTCAGACAATGTACATCATACAAAGGGTTTGGGGCCTATGGCATGTCTATAAAGGATTCAAATAGCCATGAGAGACTGCCCTAGGTCCCATCAGACATTTATCATCGGCTGTTAATAATGTTGACCTTACACCCCTTAGCCGCAGCGCTCTTCAGCACCAGCGCAAGTGCAGTCACTCTTTACGCAGCTCACTACTCGGGCACCATCAACACCTTAACGTTCGATAGTGATACTTTGAGCTTATCCAACTCAACCCGCACAGGCAACATACTCCCAAGCTGGATCACCTACGATGGCCCAGGAAAAGCACTATATCTTGCCGACGAAGTCTTTTACGGCGCGTCGTCTGGAAACCTTGTGTCATTTTCAATTGGCAGCAATGGTGTTTTAGAGGCCAATGGAAAGGGCCCTACAGCAATGGGTGTGGTAGCTACGAGCCTATACGGTGGTGTAGATGGAAAGTCATTTATCGCAAATGCGCACTAGTGAGTCGTGTTGTTCAAGCATGGCCATCTACCGCTGATTCAAGTGCAGTCAAACGAGCCAAATATCAACATTCAAACTGCCCCTCACTGGAGCACAAACACTCCAGACACTGAGATACACAATGAGCGGACCAGGCAAGATACCAAGTAGACAGGATGCACCACACCCCCATCACGTCTTCACTGACCCCGCCGGCGATTACCTAATCGTACCAGATCTTGGTGCAGACCTTATACGGATCAACAAGATTGACCGTACATCTGGTAAGCTCACTGAGTGCGGAGCTGGAAAACCAGTGCCCGGTACTGGCCCGCGCCACGGCGTGTTCTGGGGTTCTGGCGCAAACACTATGCTTTTCATAGCAAACGAACTCTCCAACTCGGTGTCAGGGTGGAAAGTCGCATACCCATCTTCCTCAGAGGGATGTCTGACGCTGACGCTGAAGGACACATTGACGCCATACCAGGGCAACTTATCCGCACCGATAGGCACCAAAGTCGGCGAAATCCACATCAAAGACAAATTCCTGTATGTTTCGAACAGGAATGATAAAAAGTTCTTTGGAAACGACTCCATTACACAATACACTATATCCGTAGATGGGAGGATTGTGTGGACGGATAATACAAGCAGCTATGGAACGTATCCTCGGACGTTTGATATCAACAAAGCCGGCAACTACATTGCAGTTGGCGACCAAACAACGAGCAATGTAGCTGTTGTGGCAAGGGATGTTGTTACAGGTCGTCTGGGTAAACTGATAGCTAATTTGAGGATTGGGGCCATAGGTAGGCCGGAGAATGAGGATGGATTGAGTGCGGTTGTGTGGGCTGAATAGAGAATGGGTCATTACTTGCTTTTGCGGAACTCTTGTATTGAAGGTAAAATTCATGCAAACGCCAAATGCAAAGCGTACCGTGTCAGTAGTACACTTATAATCGTAACGACGTAGTCATTGTGACCACGGCATTTCAAACAGGTCTTCATAGCCCGAATGGTACTAGAACTATGTTCTCCGGCTGCATGCATATTATATGTCGGATCTATTGAAAAGAGACCCCCTGCTGGAGTATGACTACCATGGGGAAATCTGTAAGCTGAGTGGCAGAGCAGGCTACCTTGAACAAAATAATGAATTTCGATAACCATTCTGCAACTAAGTTCTACATCTACTTATAATGAAGTTGTTTCTGTTGACGTTTGTGTGGTTGTGTGCCCTAGCAACCAACTTGTAAGTGGGCGCTTATGTAGGTTGTCACGAGCAACCATCCGATCCTTGGTTGTGTACCACACAAACGTTCCTTCAATCAATCTGTACTGAATACTCATTTTCTCAACAGGATCTAAGTTTTCTTATACAGAGAATCAAAATATCAGAACACAAACCAGCTAGTGAAAAGTAATGCCAAGCTGATCATTCATAAGAGAATAGTTAAACATGACTTGGTCGAAAACAAACATTCAATATGGCTAGCAAATATAGCACAGAACGATTTTCAATCATTCAATGTGGAAACGCTATGATCAATGCGAGAGCATGAACAACAGGAAGGTTGAAAAATAGCATGTAACAACTTGTGCAGCTGAATTGAATGGTTTCCAGCTTCTTAGCCAGAGAACCAAGGACGCTTTAAAGACTATGGCGTTTTTTCTCGCTAGTCAAAAATTTATTGTTGATGAAGCCAACAAAGCAGCGGGCGCAGAGGAAACACGAAACAGATTATAAGACATTCGATCGATTCATAGAGAGGTTTTCGATTAAGTAGTAAACCGCAGGATTATGCTTTGGTGCTGTATAAATGGAAATACTGCCCGTATGTTGCATGCGATTCTTGAGCATCGAACGGCCGCAGAGACAACCAACCCTTGTGGAAGATGCTAACCCTCCAATCTCGAACGGGCCACGGACCACAATCACATATTTTGCAGCAATCTTTTGCTACCATGCTTGATGAAGAAAGGGGTTGAGGTAGAACAACTGTACCATGAGACTCCGACAGAAAGGTTGGTTAGCTCTGAAGAGGCTAAGCGGGAGAGATAAAACCCCTTTTCGCTCTCCGCACGCTGTTATTAGAGTTAACGTAACAGTTGGCTTGTCCCTGAAAACTTGATTCTACTGAGCCTGTTGCCATGCTCTACAGCTAGTCATACACGCTACAGAGTTTAGTTTTAACAATACCTGGGATTCATGAAACCATCAATGACCTTATAACGTGGAGAGTGACACACAACCGTTTGCCAATCATGACTGTCTTGTTTAATTTGACCTAATTTGTTATCACTTGATGTTCAGGGTTCCTAGCCTCGTTAGACCTAGGAAGACACGATTTGACAATGGCATGACCGTGGACAGAGTGACGGGTATCAAGAAATTCATGCACTGGAGTGTGCTAACACCAAGGACAGAGAGGTGCAGTAGTGCAGGCCTATGATGAGGAACAGAGAAAGAATGTAGCGCTCCAGTCAGATGTACAAGGCTGGCGTGGTAGGGGATTGTCAATGTCCTCAACAAACGATCTTTGCAGGTGGCACTTTAAAGAGAAAAAAAGGGAATTGGCGTCGACCCATCCGGACTGCGTCTGCCTGGTCTCGCCAGTCAGTAATTCATAGCCAACACGACTTGAGGCCTACTCGATGGGTATCATTCGTATCTATTCAGCCGGCCTTGCCAGCCCTTCAAAGCTCCAGCCCTTCACCGCCATCTTTCATGCCCTCATCATCGCCAAAGTCCCCCTCCTCACCCATACCAACACTAAACCTCATGAACTTCTCATTCTTGCTCTCAGTGCCCCACTCTACCACTTGTCCGTCCTGTACCTCGCAGTCTTTTAGTACCGTCTTGTCGTTATCCTTTGCGCCTCCACCTTCGATCTTACACCTTCTGCCCAAAATGCAGTCTGTGAGCTGTACATTCGTTCCAATCTCAACACCGTCCATGAGCAAACATCTCAGCAATCGCGCACCCTCTCCAATCTTGCAATTGGACCCGATTACGGACTCTTTGATGTTTGTTTTCTCGGCCACATCAACGTTGTCCGCAAGCAGACTGTTCTCAGCCTCTACTCTGCACTTTTTGGGTATCGAATGTGCAGTCGAGGGGGCGATCTTGTTGGCGAAAGCGAATGGCGAAGTGCTGTTCTCAGGGAGCTTAGCGAGACGCAGGGATACGGTGAGAAGGAGGTGTGCGGTATCGACACGACGGATGAGAGGATTTGTGGGAGCCGAGGGCTGGACATATGCGAGAATGGGTGGCACGGTAAGCTTCGGCCTCGATGTGAGCGATTTGGCGCTCTCGGGTATGCTTGAAGAACCAAGGACGCGTGAAGCAAGGATCGAGGGTGCGCTTGTGCCATTTGTTGCAGCGGCACCCGAGTATGTGCTGCTGTAGCGCGAGACGTCGATTTCTTCGTCGACCACTTGGGAGCCTTCTGAGCTAGCATCGTCGCTACCTTGAAAGATCTCGCGCAGACCGAGTTTATCACCCAAGCCCTCCTGCCAACCAGCCTTAGCCCACCAGCCAATGACTTCTTCACCAATGTTCTCAAATCTCTCGTTTTTGCGAATCATCTCAGCGACCCAGTAAGGGAAGAAGTAGATGTGGGCATCGCGGTGAGTGGTGAGCATCCGTACGCGAGCATGCTTGCGAATAAGTGAATGGCGAACGGGGAAGGTTTTCTGCTCCTCTGTAATATCATTGAGTGTATCCGTAGGAACAGAATAGACGAGGTTGGAGATATCGCGGCGCACCGAGTCGGTAGGCGGGGGAACGATAGGTGTCGGCATCGGTGTTGTCGCGATAAAATCCGTTTCCTCGCCCTTCTTGCTGCCTTCGCCCTTGGTCTGGTACCACACGCCCAGTCCACCTCTTCGACCCATCCTCTCACCGCCTGCGCCAAATGCTGTCTTCCCGCTAATCTCTTGTGAACCAGCGACAGCGCCAGGAAAACCAGCTTGCTCGACCATCCATGCGTCTGCCAACGCTGTGCCATCAAGTTCGCACACCAGATCGCAAGGCAAGACAATAAAGTCGCCCTTGATTGCATCCTGCACTTCAGGCAACCGGAAGAGGTCACCGGTGCCTGTCTCGTGAGTAAGGTCCTTGGGAGCGAGGATCTCTGGTCGTGGCGCGGGCAGCGATGTGAGGTGAGGGTTCTGCGACATAGCGGCTTCGATAGCCTCAAATGATTCTGGCGGCGTGACGACGGTAATGTCTACGAATCACAACCAGTGAGATCCAATGCACATATAACACATATCATATCAGCAAGCATACCTGTCACTCCCATACGATAGCACCATTCCAGCGGATACCAGACCATGGGTCTGTTCGCGATGGGCAGCAGGGCCTTTGGTATTTCTTTTGGTGTGGATGTAAATGTGCTGAATGAAGCGCCAGGTCCACACAAGATGATTGCCTGAAAGCCTGGCGAGGGCAGTGTAGCGTGAGGCATATTGACGTGTAGACCTCTATATGTGACGCAGCTGGAGCTATACCTGACCTAATTTATGTGTAAAAGATGCAGAATCAAAATCTTGCTGTGAATTGAATGATCCGGTTGTGTGGTGAAGGTGAAGGTTTGGTGGTTGATATTCAAAGAGTCACCCCGCCAGAAGTTTGGAATTTGGTCGTGCCCATGAGTCAGGCACAGTTGCGGTCGCAAAGTCGCAGTTGCAGCCACAGTCGCAGCCACAGCCGATATGCCTCGGTTGGCACATGTTATGCAGTGATGCAGTCAGCGGTCAATGCAGTCATGCATGCTTCCCCAGCCACAACAACACCAACCCCAGCTGTGCGCGCAGTCCAACATCCATCACACAACACCCTGATCATGACATGAGCATTGCGCATCATGTCCTTCAATTACGACCGATATGACCGTCGACAACCTACTACCCGGACGCGCTCCACTTTTGGGTATATCCCCTAGTATTGCGCACGTGTAACTCAATCCAGCTAATGTTGATGTGACAGCTATTGGGTGCCCTTAGTCCTTACAGTGACAGTAGCAACTGCAGGTCTTGCAGCTTGGGTATGGTCTGAACGTCGTGACGACGAAGATGAATCCTCAGAAGACGATAATCTCAGCTATGGTGAGGAAACAAACCGCAAGATACGGCAAGGCGGCAGTAACAAAGCGCCCCTCAACCACGACAACACTGGCCTGTCGCAGGGCGCAGTGAATCAAGATGACCTGATTTCGCGTGTTCAGGGTGTCATTCGTCGCACTCCCAGCCCCCAACAAGTTTTTGATACCGTGAGCAAGAAGACAGCGGCTGGCTGGGCAGCTGCAGGCGCCGCATTGGCTAGTATCCGTGAAGAAGACAAGGACGATTACGGTGACCATAACCGTTGGTTAGAGGAGGCAGCAATCAGGCGTAATGTTGAAGCGCAATCGGCACAGAGCGCACCGGCTGTCGACGAACAGGCAAAAGCCTTTGCTGCATCTGTTCGCAGTGGAGCTGACGCTGGCGGCAAGAGGAAGACTGTCGTACTTGTCGTATCTGCCGAGTCCTTGATGGATGCGCATGATGATAGTGGCTCTTACCGGTCCGAGAATGCTGTACGCAACTTTCTCTATATTACAATTGCACATGAACTAACCAGTGTACCCAGACTATCCTCTCTCACCTTCCTGACACCGATATTTCTAAAATTAAACTCTTTGTCCTGATCTACTCGCCCACCCTCCGCTCACGACCTCAATCGCGCAGCCATTCGCGCGATCGCTCCTCTCCACTTGGCTCTTCCTACTCTGCCATCTCTACGCCAGCACGCACCCCTGGCGATGAACTTTCATCTATCGACCCGCAGCCGGATTATCAGGTCTATACTCCTGCCCTGAGCGCGCGCTCAAGTGATACTCTCCTTTGGAATACTCTGCACTCGCAGGCCCTGCGTCTGGTTGAAAATCCTGCGATGGTGATGCCTTTTTCTACGCCAAGTGGCTTCGTGCACATGCTGCGCCACATTGGTCCTGATCTTGTCTACGTCGTCGACGCACTCAGCGGCATGGATGGCCGCAACATCGCAGACATCAAGCGATGGGTCGGTCAGACCGTTGTGGTGGTGGGCAGCGATGGCACAGGGCTTGGTGGTCTTGTCGATACAGACGATGAGGCGCCGGCAGGAAAAGGAAAGGCGAGTGAACATCACGTGGGAAAGTGGTGGGAGAGCGCGGACATGGTCGGGCTAGGCAAGGGTGTTGAGGTTGTTGACGCAAGTCGTTTTGAGGACGACTATGAAAGGAGAGTTGGAGGACGGGAGTGATGGGTTGTATATCCTGATTGCTGATAGTTTTGGCAAGCGCTTGTTGATACATGTCTATGCTGTTGGTTATGATTAAATGTTAGCACTTTTACTGTTTGGAGCCTGCACCAACTGAAAAGAATTCATCCAGGTTCTTGGTCTATGTTCGCTGTTCTATTGGTCCCTTATGTCTTTGGTACGAGTGGACCCTTTCTTCTAGATTGTGTGTGGATGATGCCACCGAACCTGAAACCTCCAAACTGCCCTTCGATACATTAGATCCCCATACCCATGTTTACATTGCATGTCAAATCGCGGTCGCGACACCGCTTACAATGCTTTTCTGTATGTAACGTCATGAATGCCAACATAGAGCCACAGGGCTCAATACTGCAGCTTGAAGCGTCAACCAAAACCAAGCACATGTCTTTTTCTTTAACACTGCGGGATAGGCCTGTACCTTGTGAATGATTCCTTGGGTGACTAAATGTTGCTAAATTGCAATTCAGAGACTGGAGGAAGGCCTGCTGCCGCAGCCTTGTTTTGTACGCTATTATTGCATGGAACAACGACGCAACGCGGTGACCGGTCCATAATAAAGGAGAGGTGAAATTGGTCCAAAAGCCCGTGTAGCCGTACTTCTCTTGCGACCTTTAGTTTATTGGAAAGGTGATAGCAAACACACTGCACACGTTTGTTGGTATTAATCCCTGAGGATATGTTTCTCAAGATAATCCAATCGAGATTGGCTGCCCTTTGTTCACGAAAGATCCACCAGAAGATTGTTTAACCAGCGATCTACTTCAACTATATCTACCCATGCACAGTGCAGCACGCTGGCGCTGTGGGCGCCGCGAGCCTCCACGCTAATCCACCAACTTGGTGGCAATAGAGTCTGCTCTCTTTGTAAAATTCAGAGATGCATGCATACGTTAAAGATGTGGCTTATGTAGGTTGGTACTGTTGTGCGATTCAAATTCGATTACACGTACGACATGTGTGAATAGGGCACTCGAGTTTCTGTCTGGAATTGAGAAAGACAGCCAGGAATTAGTCCTCGAGACAGGTTCAATTGCCTATCATGGAGATAAAAGACTCTATGGCTCATAGATTGGGTCTTTGTTGATTGCAGTATCAGCCTTCTTGGACTAGATAGATATACTGCAAATTAGGCCAGCACGCTGACAGTTACAGTACAAGACAACGCAGTGCTACCAGAGTGAAATAACTCTGCACTAGATTTCTGCCTAGTCAAGGGAAGCAAACATGTATCTGTCTTGGAACGTACTAGACCAGGACAGTCCCATGTGGGAATGTCTTGACCATGAATAGACCGGTTGGTGCCGTAACGAACACAGTCTATCGTGAATGGCGTTGTAAATCAGTGAACACTCCGAGGGTTTCTAATCCATCCTGGCTTGGGGTTCCATTATATTCCAACCTTCTACAACGCAAAGACTTCCTTGGCCAAGTCGACTTAATGGATCGGCTCAAAGCACCGGAATGTTAACCTCATCGTCTTCGTCATCTTCAATGATGCTTGCCGGGTCTGGTTGCTTCTTCTTGGACGAAAGTGTCTCTTGGCTCTCTGAGACACCATTATGTGCACGCCACCTGCAGGAGTCAGCAAACCTCCCATCGGCATCAATGTTATGTGACTTACCATCGAAAACCAGTCACAATCCCTTCTGCAAGACAGCACAACAATATGAAACACACAACCACAAGAACATCCGGGATGGCCCATTGATCTCCGAGTACTCCAACTTCTTCTTGCTCGTTCGTGCCCATAATCCTTCCGAATTGGTAGTTTCCTTGCACAACTAGTCGGCCTGAGCCTATGATGGTAGTAGAAAATCGGTCGCTTGTTGGAGAAGTGTCTTGTCCTTAATGAATGACCACAGCCCCAAGTTTCTGGAAAACGGTATGTTTTCAAGACTCAGCACAAGAGATATGTTGTGATCGACCCTGATAATTCGTTTGAGGCGCAACGCTTTCAAAGATGACGTAGAATGTATCGCTGTAGGGATTGCAACTCAAACTGACGAGACAAAGAGAGAACAAAACTGTGGCTGTATGATAGAATTGGCTTGGTTGTTCTTCACAATGTTTGTGTACCTTCACTAAATGCTCATGAAACTCAGGAACTGCGCCACCTCCACGCAATCTCCAAGACCTTGCTACATCAATTTACACCCACAGCCTGTACTCATCTCTGAGAACGAATGATCATTGCAGGCAGACAGCCAGAGCTGACGACGACCGCAAAAGCTTGAGTAAAGCTTGACCCATGTAACATGTGCGTATACGAGCGCAAGAACCCCTCACTAGTCCGATATTGACCTCAAAGTGATTGGCTGGCGCTCTTTCTTTCTGTATACGGCTAGCTCAGTTCATGGTAATTGATCAATTTGACTAGCGTGTAACAAAGATGGCAGAAAAGTTATGTGATATTCGTAAAAGTAAAGTGCGCGAGGCAGACATGGCAGACTACGAAAGCCGGCGAATCAGTGCAAAGGCAGCAAGCCAGGCTGCAATCCTTTGAAGGATCGAGTTAAGGCGATTGGGTGTGCTCGGACGTACGTTCATAAAGATCTCGGGACCCGCGCGCGTTTAGATGGAATGCGCCAAATGTACCAGCTCACTCACTTTGTACTACTCCACTTGTCGTTGCATAGTTGCTTATCATGTCCCCATTAAAGATGTCATCTGAACCTTAAAACAACACGTAAATTCTCATCTATGCTGTTTGTGCGTATTTAGTCGCCAGTAACTAACCACCACCCGCCTGCAAACATGGAAAACAACACCAGCGCAGTAAGGATGCCTGCACCTGCCTTATCTGCGGTGGAGATAGGGTCATGCTCAATCACAAGGTTACCTCCGTCACTCCCTGCTGTAGGATCATTCTTACTGATGCCGCCTGTCTGTTCGCCCACGGGTCCTGAGACCTGATCAACAAGCAGGTTTTGCATGACCTCAAGCGCACTCATTTGCTCTCCGACGCCGACCTCACCATCGTTTACACCCCCCTGCCACCAACGCAGCCCACATCCACCTTTCCCAGCGGAACATTGTTTTGCGGCAGCTACAGCGGAGGCGCGTAGGCGTGGCATTATGAGCTCCCGTGTCCATGGAGCGGTGAGCATGGTGTAGCCCATCCAGCGTGATAGGTAGGCTTTAAAAGAGCGCTGATCATGGTCGCATAGTCCGTTGCGCTCACAGGCTACTTCAATCATGACATCAGGTGCACCGTTGGCGGAGAAGAAGACATCTGTTGCTTTAATTATGCCGGAAAGGCGGCCACGCCAAAGGGCTGCTTGAGCCTATATATTGTTAGAATTGAGACTGGGAGTAGGCACATTTTGAACTTGCTGTGTCGCCTGTCGTTTCTGACATATTCCACAATGCTGCGGCGCCGGACATGTGAATGCCTGCGTTATAGGTCCATTGGATATGGTTGATCTCCGTGCAATTCAGACGTTCGGTCGTACCGTCGTAAAAATGGTAGTCCTGGCTGACGAGGCCGACGCTGAGTTCCCAGTCCCATGCCTTGATTGCCCATTCGGTATAGGTGCTATTTCCTGTGTATTTTGCAAGCCTGGCTGCAATGTTAAAGAATGCTCCGTTGGATATTGTGTTTTTGTAGTCGTATCCGTTGTTGAATGTGAAGATCTGCCAGTTAAGACCACCACCGCAAGTTCGGGTATTCCAACGCGGCACCTGCGTGTTAAAAACGGCAATGGCAAGAGATAGCCATGACATCTCGCCTTCGACATCTGGTAGCTTGTTTTCTGCCGCCGACATAGCTGTCATCCCCCAAAATGCCTGGTCGTCGTTTCCTAGAGTACTTGTTTGATTGGGCGGCATAAATGCTTGTGGTGTACCGATCTGATGCACCAATGCTTGTGTTGTGATTGCATTGTATGTGTCGTCGCCGGTGTAGTACCAGTAATCGATGAAGGAATTGAACATAGCTCCACACAGCCACCAGTAGTAGGGATCTGGCAGGTTGCCAGGCGTGTCGCCCACTCGATCTCCAGTGTACCATTCTCTTAGACCTGCTGCGACAATCTTGGTTGCACTTTTGATAGACTCTGGCGAAGTTAGTATGGTCCAGGCGCACTCGTAGTAGATGTACCTGGATCGTCGACATTGAGCTCAATCGCCGAAGTAGCAAATGGCGACAATAGACCAACTGCCGCGTAAACAAAAGTCAAAGGCTTCATTGCGGAAAGCCCAGGTATTACAAGAAGGGCAGAAACGCGAGATCAGACATGCGCAGTGGAAGTATTTCAAGCAGTTGATTGAAAGAGCGACGCAGTGGAACCGAAGACTAAAGGCGGGTTATAGGATAATAGGGAGTACAGAAATCGAAAGTTTGTAGATGCGCAAGTCAAGGTGTTATGAAACCCCTTTGCATTGAGCCAAGTAACGGCGCTGAGCCGCAGCAGTTGCTGGGCGACTGTGCGACTCTTGGAAACCATCATCCGGCGAAGTTTAGACCAACACTAAACTGTCAAGTAGTTAAGAGATTGAGAGCGGTCTTGGCGGGTGTACTCACTATACCAAATGGCATTTTCATCTTGTAACCGCAATGATGTCCATTCGAACGAAGCACAGCAAGGTGTCTGTATCGATATGCGCCAAGACACAGTGTCGCAAAGAATGTCACGGTCAGCCACTGTGCTTGTCCCTGTAAGACCATTGGCTTGGAGAGCCTATGCTGTATCGAAACATCATAGATCAATAAAAAAGGTGGTTAGAGAATCAAGGCAACTTGCCTACGCAACAGGTACTGAACATCTGAAGAATGTGCGTAATGTAAGTCGCCAAGTTCGGGAGCAGCATTGGCATCGCTTGGAGGCTGTTTGGCGCCGAGAGCTCAGGGGAGGCCATATCTACAGGTACAGAGTCTCGCATATGCTAAGTTCTATGGCTAGCAAATTTAGGGATATGGATGAGCTTATTGGATATAACATTTGTAATGTGAATTGCTGGGGTGGAGTTGTTATGTCACGATTGAAGTTCAAAGTACACGAGCCGGTGACGTAAGCAATCGCTATTTTGGGAGACGGCGTCGGCGTCGACTTCGGCATCCGTAATCTTGGCCACGATGTTCAAGCGTTGCAACGTCAAAGACAACTTGAAAAAGAGGTAGTGTTTCTGAGAAGTTATCACGAAAACCGTTCTTGGAGAGCTATATATGTTTGGACTCAGTTTATCAGTCCTAATATCAATACCACCATCTCACACGTCACTTGCCGCAGGCTCCGCTGTGATTGGCTGCAGCGACTATCCAGCACTCCACAGCTTCGGGAGCGGAATGCCGAATTAGCGGGGAAGAGAGATCGACGACCGTTTATCCTGCTTGCCCAGCATCAGCCACACCTCAATTTCACTCACACTACATCCCTAGCCACATCCTTCAGTATGTCTTCCCCAGTCGCTCAACCAGCCAAGAGCTCTGTGACACGCACTCGAACAGGTTGCTGGACCTGTCGAGCACGACGCAAGAAGTGTGACGAAATAAGACCGTACTGTCAAGCTTGTCGAAGTTTAGGACTTGCTTGTGAAGGCTATGGCGTGAGATTAAAGTGGGCGATTCGAGGACGGCCTTGTGTCACGTTTCGGCACGCATCCTTACGAAAAAGAAAGCCAAGTAGTCCTTTAGCATTGGGATATGAGAATACGATAGTGCTCCAGTCGAATGACGAGTTGAGCAAGGGCGAAACTAAAGAGCAGGTACTACAGCAGTATCTGGGCCCAAAGATTTGCTCAAAATTGTCGGCATTTGAGAAGGAGGTGTTGTATGATTGTAAGGGTCCTCATTCAGTCCATGGGGTTGTGGCGTTGATAATTGAGCAGTCGCCGACTGGGGCGCCTTAACACTATTCTCGAAGCCCGCGATCGAGACTGTACCTGACCCCGGACGCTTCAACGAAACCCTGGGACACTGTGCACAATCCGAATTGATGCTCCTTAACAGCTTGACCTACCAGATCACTCTTGATCCAAAACATGCCCAGCACGTAAATGAGTACTATGGTCGGAGCATTAAAGCATTTCGTCAGGCACTGTCAAATCCGTGCAGCGTTGCAGAAGAGTTGACGCCATTTGCTGGGGTCTTATTGTGTTCGATAAGCGTAGGTGGAAACCGCCGTAGTACTGTGGACGATGCGTTGCTAATGACTGGTAGATGAACCGAGCTATGCCATTTAGTATACATCTGATAGGAATGGCTTGCATACTCCAACAAAGATACAGGCACTACCCTTCTACCGACGACTCTAGAGAGTTGGCTGGGTTGATTGGTGTTTTGGATCTACCCACTCACACACTTGGACGACAAAACAAGCACTTGAATATGTGGCGCATGCATTGTATGGGCCAAAAAGGTGTCGAAGAAGTGACCGGCTTGCCATGCAGTTTGATTGATTTGCTTGCTTCGCCAATGGATGACGATATCGAAGAACGCTTAGTACAATGGCCTGGAGAACCTAGTGAGCCGGTAATGTGCAAGATCTGGGAAGCCACGCAGTATGCGGGCTTAATCATGATTAGAGAGTTTCGATTGAACCACGGAATGGAAATCAGACCAGAACTGCTATCGAAGGCCTCAGTTTTAAAACATCTGCTGGACTTGTTGCAGGATTTGCGGATAAGGATGGATGTTACCATTTTTGCAGCTACCGAAACGCTCCTGTTTCCTTTAGTTGCTGCTGGCTCACAATCGACAATGTTAACAGCTGAGAATCGCTTGTTTATAAAGGAAAGCATCGTTGCGCTTGCAAAAAACTTGCTGAGTAACTACCCGTACTACCAGGCCATAGTACTCGTATTGGAGACTTTTTGGACGTGCGACGGAAGTACAACGTTGGATCACATCACTCGGGAAATGGCCTTCGAACTTGGTCTTTTTTGAAGCACTAATTGGTAGTGGCGCCAGTATATCGTTGCAGTGGTGTACAAATATCAAAGCCGGCATTTCTACAGGAAATTTGCGGTTGAGATCGAATAAGATGATCTCGAATGGATGATCTAGATGCGCCATATGGTGAACCATCTTTTCCGACGAACCAAAAGCAATACAAGGAACGGAACGTCGCAAAATACATTGGAGCCACGAACTTTTGGCGCGTAACAAGACTGCAATATGTAGGATCGAACGGATAGCCCATGAAGAAGCTACAATGAAGACGATCATTTTGGCAAATCTTACATGCGAACGCGGAGTAAATACCGCAGTCGCACTTGGGCAACATCATAGGCGATGTACTCATTGTATTGAAGATAAGCCCCGGAAACGTTAGTGTCACCAGGAGAGACGGCAACGTCAGGCTGTACTACAGTTAGTATGCAGCGCCGTTTTATTACGAGTAAAGGACTCACCATCATTGTGCCTGCCAGTGACGGGTGGACACATCCCGCGTCTTTCCACTGGCCTGGCCCTACTCGGCCCTTACCCCAGGTACTACACATGCCATTCGCCTTGGCATCGTCACCGGCAGTGTATGAAGCGTTTGTGAGTTCATGCACAGGGTTGCCCAGCTCTGCTTCGCAAAGCAATAGCAACGCGGTGCCACCTGATTGGTAGTGGTTACAGTAGTTTGCCGATTTACTGGACATATCCGCGAGATAGATACCTTTCCCGAACATGTATCCAGTCGCGGGAGCTTCGGGAGGGGCGATACGGAGACCCTGGCCTAAGATACCAGCGAAATTTGTAACGCGAGAGCCATGCCAGAGCAGACGACGGTTACCTGAGACCTTGGAAAATTGGCTTTTGTTGAAACGCTCCAACTCTCCTCTTCGTTGAATGCGGAAAATTTCCTGCACAGCGTACTTCACATTGTGTGTTGCTCCTTTCGTTTTTGTGAGATATTCAGATAATTCGATGAACTCTGAACTCTTCGAGTCGAGTGCCTCCATCTCATCCATACCTAGATTTTGGAATTGTCGGTCAAGTTGGTTGAGCTTGCTGTCGTCTTTGAGACTGTTCTTGAGCATTTCTGTGGCCTCCTTCATATCAGACAAGCTCTCAAGCAGATCGATCTCTCTTTTAAGAAGTACGTTTGTGTTGATGATTGTTGGACGATTGCGTCCAAAAGCGTGCGGAATAAGCGAATAGTATCGATTGGAGAGCTGTTCAATGTCTCCATGGTTTGTGGGACTATCAATGATGGCAGCCAAGTCTTTCAACGCCTGGAAGCCGCGACTGATCGTGCCTTTGCTGAGCTTGCCCAACGGCATCTTCTGGGTATCATAGTTCATCTCATTCAGGGTGTCCTGAAAGTATTGTTGGTTGAAGATAAGTTCCATCAGGTTCTGAACTGGTTTGCTGAGTTTGGACTGAACGGTTGGTCTGTCATTGTCTTTGGCGTTATCAGTTGCTCCATTAGCGGCACTGTCATCTTCTTCAGCGTCGGAATCAGGATTGTAGTTCTTCTCGACATAAGCGTCTATAAGATGCGTCAGTCCAGTCTTCGGAAGCATAATGATCGCACTGACATTTGCCATTCTTCGGGTCTTCGCCTCGATCCTCCCACTTCAAGCCGGACTTGTCCTTGAACTTCTTCTGGAAATTGTTAGTTGCATCAGATAGGGATCCATCACCAAGCATTGCTGATTGGCCTCGTTCGCCGACACGTCCCCATCGAGTCCATGTCTTAAAGTCTGCGCCATTTGGACTTCGTAGCAACTGTCATGTGTTAGTCGAACGAACAACGTCGACTTGAACAAACTTACCTGAACTTTGTAAAACTTGTTGTTATTGGCAGACGCATTGGTCTGGTTCAATGAGGCATCCCAAATGAGACCATCATTGTCGATGTAAACTTCATAAAAGGGTAGCGTGCAATACTCATCAACAGGAACTGAGATCTTTTTCGATTTGGCGTTTTGACCATCACCTACTTTGGCGCTATCCGCCTTGACCTTTTCTCCGAGTGTTTTTTGCTTTTTCGATTGTGAGGCGCTCTGGCTTGGTGCAGATGACGCACTTGGGGAAACAGCACGCTTCTTGCCGCGTACTGAAACTGAAGCCGACGCTGGACCTGTGGATTGCGGGGATTTACTTGGTGAGTTGACCAGATAATGTTTCTCTTCTGCTTTCTCATTTGTTGACTCAGTTTCCTCTAGCCAGTCAATCGTGACAATGGGAATATCATTGGCTATTGCGGCGGCAACCTTCGTTGAATTGGCTTTGAAATCATTGTCGGTCGCAATCAAAATGTTGGTATCTGTTGTGATTTTGGACGCGATGTTCCCGCCCAGGTTGGTAATACGGCTTTGTAAAGCAGATTGTGTTGTTCCTGGGAAGCGCCCAGAAGTTGCGATGGAGTATCCATCAAGTGGTAAGGTTTTGACCTGCTTCTGAGCAGCCCTGCGAGCCATTATGGTGGATTGTAACGATTGAGATGATTTGATATATTGTTACATGTAAGTGAAGACATGCGTCTCTTATGCAAGTGACGTTTGAGGTGAGAGCACAGCTCGGACCTGATGGGTGGCCTAATGTTGAGATCAGGCACGGCAGGCAGCAACCCTAAACAGGATTAGTGCGCTATGCTAGTGGGTTAAAGGGATGCTTGTGCCACGCTTTTGCCTGGAGACCGATACACATAACATCAAATGCCCTCTGCCATTGTCCCGCAATCTGAAATCATTTCCGTCTGCGAAAATGGCATCTTTACTTTCACTTCCACTTGAGCTGTTGGTATACGTCTCCTCATTCGTGTCAACGTCCGATCTTGCAGCACTCCGCCTTACCTGTAAGCAGACGGAGAAGTCACTATACGAATGGTTTTCTGAAGAGTTCTTTGTCAAGAAACAGTTCATGCTCACGCAGCCGAGCTTACAGGTACTTCTTGACATCTCGAGACATGTTAGTCTGTCAAGGAAGTTGAAGCACCTCATCATCGCTACCCATGTGTACGATGACATGCCCTTGAGCTTCAGAGATGGCGATGCGTGTAGTAGGTGCGTATTTTTGAGAGTGAATACTGTTAAAACCTTCCACTGAGACAGTGCAGCTACATGCAGGGCTATGCTGATCAACAAGCGCTGTTGACCAATGGGATTGATCGCGAAATGCTGACTGAGGCCTTCAAAGGGTTAATCAATTTAGAGACAGTCGATATCCGTGACTTTTGCGGCAAACGTGAGCGCGATGGTACCTACTGGAATTCCTGGGGTGCTACCACAGTATATCAGCAGACGGGCGTGCGCCTTCGCGAAGCTTACCGGGCGACTGGTTCACAATCGCGATTTGTGTCGCACGTCTTTTCAAACTTGATTTACTCACTGGGAATTGCCGGAAGAACACCACCAAGACTAGAAGTACTTCTGCGTAATCAACCTGCAGGACTCCCGGACAGTGCTTTTCATCTCCCAATCTTTACGTTTTCGGCCATACAACCGGTCCTGCAGAACCTCAAGGCGCTCTTCTTGACTCTCAACTTGTCTGATATATCTACACATGCTCAACACACCTACAGTGGTGGTGTTCCGTTGGGAACGTCAGCTGGTCGCTCACTTCGCCACTTCCTGAGCTGCACACCCAACCTTACTCATCTGCGCCTAAACTTCCAGAAATTCTACGTCGCCAACAATAGAGAGCTGTTAGAGTGGCTCGCCTCTCCTTCTGACTCTGCTATCTTGTGCTCGAGCCCTACAAGTTTTACTATAGAAAAACCTATACCTGTAAACTTTCCTCACCTGACTGCCCTGGATCTCGGACAGTTAGATGTCAACAATGAGACACTTATCGCCGTGCTCACCAAGTTTGCTCGCAAGCTTGAACGCCTTAGTCTCTGGCGCATTGCCATCGATAATGGACCATACAATCCTTACGACCCTAAGCCAAATGTTTGGTCAGCGTTTTTCAAAAGCCTCGCAGCTGTGCCCAATCTTGAGCTGGGCTACCTTAAGGTTGGCGCGCTATCTCAGAGCCATCATGCTGCAAAATTCAAGAGTGAATTTAGTAGTAAAAAACAATTTGATGTAGTGAGAGAGTACTTCGGAAAGGATATGAAAAAGTTCATTCGGAATCTAGCAGAAGACATAGTAGTTGAGTGGCCGCCTGAGCTCAATATGGGCAGTGAAGCGAGCAATTCAGATGATGATGAAGACATGTACGACGATGATGGCGCGGAGAATGAGGATGATGATGAGGAGGACGGCTAGTGGTGTTCGATACCAACTAGCTTGTATTTCTTAGATGTTTGAAATTCAATTTGAAAAATTTGCGATCACTTCTGTCAAACTGTACACCTCAAAAAGTATTTCAGATAGTAAACAGCTAGTATTAATCAACAGGCAAAATACTTTCCTGCTTTCTTGGGCATAATGTGCAGTCAAGCAAGCTCGAAATGCAAGGTGAATTGCATAAATGTCGGACCATCATCGAATGGCGAAGCTCCCTTCCCTCGAAATGTGAATCATTTTACTTCTGCATCTCCATCATCAAGACTCCTTGTTCAAGTATGCATTCAGTCAAAGCAGAGCATGTGACCAAAGAACGGTCTCGTGACACCAATGAAAGAAAAAATTGACTGAATTGAATCCCATTCGTGGAATAAAAGCTGAGTTCTACCCTACCTTAAGGCATAATAGAAGTGCCTAGCTATTAAAACACATGGTGCTACAGCAATGCTAAACATATATTCAGTATAAAAGCGCTACCAGCTTCTAATGCGATTTAGCGTGTATAAATCTTGTTGTAACATTCCCGCAAACGCAGGAACAGCCCAAAGTTTCAGGGGCTCTGCAATAAGTTGGAAATGTAGTTGGGACCTTCTTGTGGTCAGGCGACAGCTGAGGAGATCGGCCTGATCACCGCATGAAGTGACTGGTGGCCTTGCGGCGGTGTGCTCTGTGGCCGGGAGTTTTGTGTGTACCGCAGGAACATTTCCTGTTAGCGTCTTGGTGGTTAGGCTTTCGGTGATACCATCCAAGATCGCCATGTGACAATCCCGAGGCGAGGAAATATGACAATATTGCGTAGCAGACCTAGCCCTTTGCTTTCTTACCTGATTTTTGTTCAAGACCCCACGGATTAGATCATTGCGACCGACAATCACGCTGGTTATCCCTGAGTGAACGTTTAACAACGATTCTCATATTTGAGACTATGAGGTATTATGCAGCCCCTCTCAGATCGGTGTGTTTTGTGCTTCACTATGTTGAAATTTTCGGCTTCTTCATTGCCAGTCATGCCCGTGTGACGTGGCATCCAATTCTTCTCTAGCCAACAGATCAAGCACAGATAAATGATAAATAGCAGCGCCTGTGTTACAGGCCCAGGGTGGTGCGAGATATGGTCAAAAACATAGGACCGCCTGTGAATGATGGTGCTGTTGAAACTCGCCCTGGGGCTTTTTTGAAAATTATCGACAAGAAGGAGACTGTCGTAAAGTCAACCTTCTTTCTTCCAAGCCTGGAGGTCCAGCAAAAGCTCGTTGTTACCAGCATCCGCAAATTGGTATCTTTCGATAGTGGTTTCTTTCCCTATGTGAAAACAGAAGCTGCTCGCACAGTAAAAGTATGCAGGTAGTCGAAATGGCTACTGGCTTGAGCTGTGAATGTCGAAGATGAGATTGACGATTGAAGAACAACGCAACCGAACACGCTTTCTCCACCGTTTAGCTCATTTGTTTAAGAAGCAGATCGATCGAAATTTAGAAGCGCTTTCCCGGTCTTCGAAGGTAAGCCATGTGGCTGCGATAACACGTGGTTATAATAACTATAAGTAGGTTGTTGGTAGAGCCCAAGAGGAACCCTACGGTAATCAATTAGCTGTTCTACTTATGAGCTCTACAAAGACCAGGAAGAGGGCTTCCTGGGTTACAATAGAGGCATGGAATTGTTGTATTCCATTCGATTGAATGCGACAAACTTTAGGAGACTGGGAGGATCTGAACTAACCCCACGATCCGGTCCGGTCTGCAGTGTCGAGCAGCTGGTGATTGCGACGATAGAGTAAGAGCCACGTCCGGCATTCTCCATTTGTCGTGATGATGATCCTCCTCGGTTCTGCGTTGTTGCTCACCGGTTTCTCTGACCAATTAGATCACTTCAGTTCGGTTACACAACTTCTTTTCTTCTCTTTTGCCTGCGATAATGGAACACAATGTATTTGGCCGTATGAGGACGTTTAAGTTGTGCGCATGCGTGACGAAGCAGTAGTACACAGCGTGTTGGTCGCTGTACGGACGAATAACGATACAACTGCGCATCACGCGCGCGAAATCGCTAGCACAGTATGTTCTTGCAAAATACGGTCAGGAGGCCTACACCTAATCTTTCATCGAATCCAGCACAGGGATTAAGCTTTTGCAGCAAAACTAATACCATGGACGCGGATGCGCACTGTAACACGAGTTTTAGTTCTCTGTCCTGGTGGTCTTTGCTGTCTGATCTCTGACCGGTGGGGCCAGATCCTTGACGCTAGTCTCACCGGTTCTGCCTTGCGCGCGCGCATAACAACTCCTTGTGCGCTGCTTCACAACCACTTCAATTCTCTCGATTCAAGGATCGCTTGCGCTGGCGTTAAGATGGATGTAATCGATGGGATGGATCTTGCTGCAAGGTTGAGCATGGAGGCAAAAGAGTATTGGGTGCATCTCGATGCTGAAGGCTCACTCGAAAGGTATCCAGGTAAGCAACAGTGTGGATACATCATGAAATACACTAATTTCATGGTTGCAGCAAGACAACATGCCCGTCGTGTGCAGGAGAAATTGGGTGTCGATGAAGGTCTGATCTATCTTGCCGGTCAGTCAGCAAAGAACAATGAAGACAGCGACATGCCTGCGCCTTTTCGGCAACGACGATACTTCTACTACCTTACGGGGTGCGTGCGATTTTGCGTCTGTCATGATGATGCTGACTCTTTCAAGATGTAATGAGCCTTCCTGCCACATGACTTATGACATTCAACATGATACCCTTTCTCTCTTTATCCCAAGAATCGATCCAAAGCGGGTCATCTGGTATGGACGCGGCTCGACTCTCGCTGAAGCTATCGAAAAGTACGACATAGATGAAGTTTACTACACTGACGAACTAGATGATTTCATCACGGACTGGAGTAACTACTATGGTGGGCACGGGAGCGACATCTACGTGCTGCACAATGACCAATGTCCGCCAATACCTGGACTTCACGCAACCATCGACTCAGAATCTCTGCAGCCTGCTATGAATGCGGCGCGCATGATTAAAGATGATCATGAAATTAGTCTAATTCGCGAAGCCAATTACATCAGCTCAAAAGCGCATACGAAGGTACTCGCGAACATACTCAATCTTAAGAATGAAGCCCAGGTCGAGGGGCTGTTCATGGATGTATGCATCTCGCACCAAGCAAGACAGCAAGCGTATAATCCTATAGCTGCTTCCGGCCCGAACGCTGGAACATTGCATTATGATGCAAACAACCAGGATTTTGACGATCGCCAACTCATGTGTCTTGATGCAGGCTGCGAATTCGAACTGTATGCCAGTGACATTACGCGCACATTTCCACTTGCCAAGTCATGGCCGAGCAAGGAGGCGGAAAATATCTACAAGTTGGTTGAGCTGATGCAAGAGAGCTGTATCAAGCGTCTGGCACCTGGCGTGCGGTATCTGGATCTTCATGTTTTAGCGCATCAAATTGCAATTGATGGGCTTCTCAAGCTCGGTATATTGCACAATGGGACAAGCGAAGAGATATACCATGCTGGCACAAGTCGAGCGTTTTTTCCTCACGGTCTTGGCCATCATGTTGGATTGGAAGTGCATGACGTCGGACAGGCTGAACTAATGAGTGTCAGGGGTGGCAAGGTGGTGCTCGAGCAGGTACGATGATCATTAGTTGTGTTTGAATACCACGATATTGACGTTGCACAGGCGCCCTCGCTGTTTCCTCAGGATTTCCATATACCGGTATACGATTCGGCCACATGTTATGCACCTACAGACGCACAAAGCAGCCAACTTGAGGAGGGTATGGTAGTCACAGTTGAGCCAGGGATGTAAGCGATACATCCGTTATAAAATCTGAGTCTAGTAAGCTGACATCATCAGATACTTCTCCGTCTTCGCACTACAACATTTCTATTTACCGTCTCCAGTCCACTCGCGCTTCATCAACCAGAACGTGTTGCGACGTTACATGTCTGTTGGTGGCGTTCGAATTGAGGATAACATCCTGATTACTTCGAAAGGCTACGAGAACTTGACTACGGCGCCCAAGGGTGACGCGATGCTCAGTGTCATTCGGGGAGAGAATCGAAATACGAAGCTAGCAATGCGGTCGGCAGCAGCTCCTTGTGTAGGAACAGATGATCTACCACAATTCCGCGCACCTGGTGTTCCGCTCCAGACAATCCCCCCAGGCCTACGACTAACACATAAATCATCACTTCTACCTGCACACTCGTTTCAACAGCGGGTTGATGAAGCCAACCGCCCCAATCGTTCCTCTGGTTCCGGATGCTCTATGACGACCGACGAACGGGTTCAGCACTGGCGCCAGTCCTTCCAGCGTTCTTCTCTTCCACAAGTTCCTTCGCCCGATCTACCAAAACCAAGCACCTTATGTGGCTCTTTGACCCGCAACAACAAGCACATTTATATTAGTGATGGCTGCGACCTTCTTCAAAGCCAAGTCAAACGACTGCCACACTGCACGAATTGCACCATACTTGCCCAAACTCTTGACAGGCTTCGGCAGAACTTGACTCTTTCTGAGCAAGAATCAAAAAAGCTCGTACAAGACCCTCCTCAGTTGGCTGGACCTATATGTTCACTACCAACATCACGTGCTGAAGACCCGACAGCTAATGTGAGAAATGATGCGTTTGCAGCGCCGAAAGAATCTGAGAGGATATGTGGGAAAATGGTGCAACAAGGCAAGCATGCCCGCAGGTTTCAAACGGTCCCTGATTGCTCGCTGCCTCCCCAACGACTGAAGGATTCGCTGTCAGCTCCCTGTCTTCCACCGCTACAGTACACGAGACCACCAGCCCCTGGCGAGGACGAGGAAACGGTTCTTAGAAATATACTTGATCGTCCGCTCGTCCAGGAACTCACGAATTGCCATCGACGCCGAGCCAATACACATGCTCGGTTCACTACGGAGCCTACACAAATGAATACAACCCATCAGTACAGGAAGTTACATGGAGCTGAACTGTACATACCTAGCGAGCAGCGCCACGTTACCCTGAAATCACGGACGGCCATGGCCATCGGAAGACCAACGGCGCAAAACCAAGAACAGCGACGACTGAGCAATCACACTGATGACCGTGATTGGATGGCATGAGGTGTCAGTTCCGCGCAGGCTGGCAAATCATTAGCTTTCCCTCGTCGCCACACGCCTCTCTACATTACTATTTCTCGTATTTAATAAATTCAATAACATAGTTATATTTGTAATGCGACCTAGGATTATCTATGGGTCGAGGTTGCTTGCACGTCGTATTTTCAACGATGTTTACAAATAACGAGCAAGGAGCTATCGGTTGTCGATAAATCACAATATCAACACTGAACAATACTGAATCATCAATAAACAGAACTGCCTGTTGCAATTCAAAGTGAGACACACGTTATCGGTATACCGTCTCGGGTCCTACTTGGATAGGTCCGGGAGGCAATGTGGCCTGCATGTGTCGCGGATTGAGGGAGGAGTTGAGGAGAGGATGGGCAGCGATCATGGTCACAACCGTGTATCGGCTGATGCAAGGATCAAAATCACAATCATGTACCCGGGAAGAATGATAATGGTTCTTGGTCACTGCCCGCACGTGGTACAGGCTAGCATCAACGTCTGGTTGTGCTCGCTAGTATACCGGTGTAGGTTAATCAGTCCATGAGGTTCGTTCTAATTCATGCTGCAAAACTGTCTGAGTATATACAGCATCCGTAGATTAGATGTACGGGGAATATTGCCTAGAAAGGGCAATGTGTTGTGGTATTAGCTAGTACGATCAGGGCAGGAGTTGTCTCAGATGAGAGATGTCACGTGATGCATTCCATCGAAGTGTTGCATTAGATGCTCAAGTGCGAGGAGGTAAAGATTGGTGAGTACGTTTATTTGATTGTGTCACAGTCCATAGAGTGATATATATATCCACGCCAAGCTCTCCAGTCACAGTGAACGTGAAACTGCTTCAGCCATCACAATCACCTTCCCTGGGTCTGTTCACGGTGATCTTCTTTCTGACACGAAGATACACGTTGGTCTCCCCCTTTCTTGTCCAGAAATACTCACACATGTAGTACAACTGATAAATATCCTCCTCTGGTAACTTGAGCGATACTATTCATCTGCTGCTAACGAAATGACGCAAGCTAGTTCTTTGAATGATAATCTTCAACAATTTTACTGCATGGTTTGAGGGAACAACTGACTACATCTGGATTATGCAAACAGCTTCAAAGAAACCACTAGCTTCACTCAGAGAACAGCGATCTTTGGCAAAGGGACATCTGAACCTTCAAACCACATGCCGGCAGGTATCAAGAATGCGATCTTTCCGCGAGCCACGGAGGCATGACTCAGAACAACAGCAGCAATTACAATGTTCCTTTAGAGAGTAATGCGATGCGGTGCAAACCAAAAAGATAGCTGTTACTTATGTCGTGTGTTTCGATACTAATTTTAAGGACCTTCCCCAATATTCTCAGCAATTAAAGTGAAAGTTTCGCACGTAATGAACAGCTAATTAGTTCAAAAGCCATTAATCAATAACTGGTGGTACCTGAGTTCCAGGTCTGGGTTCGATCGTCATTAAATATCTGTCACTGCAAGACTAGGGTGCTCTAGTCTTGCGGAGCGAAAGGACGAAATTCATTCTTTTGGGTAATCTTATCCTAACCGTGACATCTGAGAGTGAAGAGTTGATCTTTTTCTCCGCAGTGTCCTTCATCTGTTCGCAAGGCGTCAGAAAGCAGCGTTTCTGCAGAATGAGTGTTTGCAACGGCAGAAACTGGAGTCACTGATCTCAATACCCATGTGCCTATAGTCTTTTGAGATATGAAGTTTCTCTGGCTATTGCGCTGGTAATGTTGGGGCCTAATACTTAGCCTTGCAGGCTCGTATGTTAGAAAGGAAGCGGCTGCCATACACGTCAAATAGACAGAAGCACAATTTCCAAGAATTTTTATCACAGTTTGAAACAAGCAGTAGTAAAACCATGAGGCTACTGATGAAACGAGATAAAGCTATTGGTGTTCGTGACTTCGATCTTGTTAAAGAACATTACTGTAACAACTCCGCAGTCCTGCTCTCAATCATCACTGAGTTTTATCACGATCTTCCCAATTTCACTCTGATTCTCTAGCGCTTCAAACGCGGCAATTGCATCATCGAAGGCGAACTCCCTCGCGATGACCGGCTTGATGCGATTTTGTTCAATAAAGCTGGCAAATTCCGCCGTTGCATCACGACTAAATGCAACACAACCCTTTACTGTCTCTACATCAGCTCTTAAACTCGAAACATAGGTATGTACTAACCTATTTTGCCTCCAAACAAAATACTTGGCACGATTTTGCCTCCAAACAAAATACTTGGCACGATTTCGCCCGGCAGATTTTGAGGTGCACTCAGGATACCGATCAGACTGACCAGACCACCGTGACGAACACTGTTGATAGACTTCATTAGTGTACGAGCACCTCCTAACTCGACAACTTGATCAACTCCTTTCCCTTTTGTTAGATTGAGTACTTCTTGGTCCCAGTCCGCGTTTTTTGTATAGTTAATGCCATGTGTAGCGCCGAGTTCTTTAGCGAAGGCGAGTTTCTGGTCCGAAGATGAGGTCGCAATGACAGTCGCACCGAGAGCAGCTGCGATCTATGTCTATCAGCAACACGAAAGAACATCACACACGGAGGTATTGTACCTGGATAGCAAAACAGCTTACTCCGCCAGTGCCTTGCGTCAAGATCGCCTTTCCTTCCAATCTATTGCCATTTCTCCATTCACGCAGCTCACCACTAAAAGAAGCATCTAGACCCTCCCTGATTGCGCTCCAAGCTGTCACTCCTGCAGTCTGCAGACTTGCATTTTCTACGTCCGTCAAATGGGTCGATGCTTTGATGACTTGTTCGTCGGATACGACTACCCATTTTTGAAGAAGGCCTATGTACATGAGTGATGTGCCTCAATGGAAGATCAATATAAGCACCAGTTACATACCATCTAATTCTGCTACCCCAAACACCCTGCCCAAGTCCAGGTTTCTCACGTCGCCTGAAAACCACTCATTGGGATGCAGCAGTACTCTCGTTCCTTCGCAACCGGCCCACTTTGATGAAGGTCCTGCTTTGTGAATGACGCCGGCACCGTCAGAGCATGGGATGAGGTGTGGCTTATGGTTGCCTGGGTACTCTGGGGAGCGTATTGCAATGAGAAGGTCACGGTAATTGAGCGAAACGGCAGTCATGCGGATTAACACCTGATGAGCTTCTACGGTGGGCATTGGGAGTAGACGCTTTTCGAGGTGAGCAAGCGAGGTTGCGTGCATAGGTATCGTCCATGCATGGTTATCGTTTGAGCAAGTCATGGCTGCTATGTCTTTGACAATCTATCTGGCAGCCTGTCCTGTTTTTATCTACTGAGAAGATTCAGGCGTGCCATTTTGTTACGAATCCAGACATTATATGGCGACTTTGTGATAAGCGACGAAGTTTGGTGGGCGGATTTGTAAGCTTGGTGATTGCTAAGCTGGTGAGACATCATCATCGACATTAAGACGTGGTCGACATTGGGTACGATAAGCATGTCATAGTATCGCAGGCCAAAAGCTGCCAGATCCGAACTTTACTAGTTAGCTTGCCATCTGCCAGCATGGATGAGAGCTTAGCTGAGGTGCCGCATACGATACATCTCTTTCCTCATCTCCTCCACGTTTGTGACACTCTCATCCAGCCGTGCGATAGCTATGAGCCCGGTTAAACTTCCTTCTACAACGTCAGCATATTACTATTACACTGTTATTGCGATAAACTGTTCTTCAAAAACATTCCAGCGGTTAAGTCGTACACCGTGAGCCCTTAGCAATCCGAGTGTTGCATTTTCAGCCTAGCAACCCCGCATTTATCAAGATGCCAATCGTTGATCTACCACCACCCTGACGAATAACCCGATATAACGAACATCGCTATAAATCCACGCTGTCAGTCGGAGATCACAACCTACTGATGCTCAACACTCGGAGCGATCGGATCGACTGATGCAACGCTATCGAAGACCTTGCCGAAAGGAACTATGTCTGGAGATACTGTAATCCCTTTGGCACTGAGCATCTGGTCTTAACATCTATGAAGCCTTTGGATTCAGCGTTCAAAGATACTACCCAACGTTCCAACGTTTGCAAAGCATCTTTGGCTCTGAGAAGAAGTAATGCAAAAAAGTATCTGATCGTATCGTTTATAGTCTGTCAGAGGTTCAAGCAATATTATCTTGGTAAACACGAAGTTCGAAGCAAACTTATCGCATTTCCTGAAAGCATTCAGTCGAACACCGAAAATCAATGCCCAGAAGAACCCTGTATACTTATCAACAGCCAGATGGAATTAATCTTGTTCCTATGTGTGGATGACCTTTTAACAGGGTTGTCAACAATCAATATGATCTGCAGGTTGATTACGAAGCTAGGCGTCCACAGATCAACAAATGTTCCATGTCCGCTTACTTAGGCAATCAATCTGCAGATCGTATTAGTTGTTGATAATTCTGCCTTCTGGTCATTGCGCAGACAGAATTCCCTGAACTTGTTGAAGAATTCAAGCTAAACCTGAACAGAAAATATGGGATCTGTTGGTAGGCCTTAGCACTAGTGCCAAAAAGGTAAAAACGAAATACAGGTTCTAAAGATGGTTCATTGATGATGCTTTATTGATTCTTCTTTCCCATCTACCTTTGACTGGCCGTCTCTTTATCTGAATGATGAGATCCAACAAGTGGACTCTACACCTCCACGCATGTGCCACTCGTCCGTGTACGAAGGGACATTGGGCATCGTTGTGTGGAGGCACATCAGGCATCATTGTACGAATGTATATTGGACATCGATCCGATATACATTTGACGTTGATCTCCTTGTCTCATGGTCGACATCTTGTATAGCCGTTGTCCATCCTCATCTTGGGTTCCAACAGGACCAAAGATTTCAAAGAAGCAATCTCTTTCCCCAACATCAGCATCCCCAGAAATTTCAAAGACATCCACGCTCCTCTTGGTATCAACAATTCCCTTACGGCCTTTCTTCTCAACAGTTGATGGAACACTCTAACATTCTCGTATGGATAGAGAATAGTAAACAGAGTGGCTTTTACAATGGAGAATTGCCAGTTTCCTACTCGGATATGAAAGCTTAAGTGAAAACTTCCATATTGGCAAATTCTCTAGCACTGATGCCAAGTGTCATGACTGGAAAAGAATTCTATTGGTTGTACATCGTTGTTATATCTTCTATGTTTGGTTTTGGAGAGATCCTTTATAGGGAAACTGAGGTTCTATTTACATGATGATCTAGAGTAGTGTTGGTAAATAGAAGGACGGCTTTTTTTCTGCTGGATCTTAAAGTTGTACATCATAGTCTAAAAAGTAAGAATGAACGTTGAAAGCACATTTCAAAATAGATGAGAAGCGCCAGATCAGGTGGGAAGTGAGATAATTTTACCACCCGTTATCTCTGGTCGGTAACATACGGCCGTTGTCAATCTACATCCTTGGCTGTGGAGGCTCCGGCATTCCGAATCAAATCTTTTAAAACGGATGCACGAGAAACAAGACAACTACACGTCCATCTCTTCATCTTACTATACCAGTCGATTGCGAATAAGGTGGTGATTCAAGGGCGGAGTAACTGTTGAGGTGCTGAGATTCAGAGTCAACAAATGTGCTGGCTACTGCTTGTTGATTCTTTGAACTCTTCTTTGTCTTCCAAGGTCCGCTTGCGAGAGGCCCTCTGGTGGACGTATCCAGTTTGTCGACAAGAAAACCCAGGATCACATAGATGGCCACGACGACGATCTCTTCGATAACCGCCATACCCAGCCTGACGGTTGCGCTTCCCGTTGCGACGCTGAAGAGATAGTTGTGAATGAAGATTGACAAAATAGAGTAGATCAGTCGTACGAGAACAAATGGGAGTGCAAGGGCAATGGCGATGGATACACGACGTTCCTTGCTTGGAATAACAGAAGTCTGTGGAACCGACAGAATGAAGACAACTACGATGCCAACAAATCCTACAATGTATAGGATAACACCAATCTTGCTAGAAATAGGGGTATGATAGGTCCCGTTCGCATCAACCGAAACACTCGAGCCACCGGCGATGGCGAGAATGGTACCGACGAGCAAGACCAGTTGTATTATTCGAAAATGTCGTGTCGTAAACTTTGGCGTAGAAGCAGAATTGATGAAATCGACAAGACGAGCAAGAAGTCCTAGTGTGCCCAGGGTAAGTGGAGCGAGGCCGACAGAGTCCAATATTACGATGGCTTGCAACAACCCGGTAGATTTATCATGGAGCGATACGAATTGGCAGATGCCGCCAGCGATCCGTATAAGACATAAAACAAATGTGTAAAGCCATCCGCTGCTGCGACTGAACCCGTGACGGTAGCAGACGAATGCAGAAAGGGGCAGCAGTGGTACGTAGAATATCAGCTCAACAAGAGCGATGGTATTACGTGCATGCCAGGTCATTATGAAGGAAGATGCTGATTGCGGAGATGAAGGATGCGAGTGAAGGGAGAAAGTCCTGAGTGGAAGATATGGGAGAAACGCTGTGAACTGGTCTGTAACATGTTCGAGTTTTCCATCTTACCTTTATGTATCTCCCTCTTCCTGGCGCAGCAGTGATTGTTGCGTACACAGATCCTATGGTTGTACATACCTGGAGAGGGAAGATGATGTTCTGTCGCTGTTCTCCTCCATAACAAGCAAGCACTTCGTTAGCGCGCATGCGCCTGCGCCTCAAGCCCCGCCTTGCGCTCTCACCGTTCTCCACCTTGACATCTTTTGCGCAGCACTATTCCACGCAGGGTCTAACACTCAGTTCATTCGAATTTGATTTGTTTCTCATCTGCCATGTGGGTCTCGTGTGGCTTTGTGCTTACTTTCGGACACTCCATCCGGACATGATCTACTGTCAGATGAATCACATCTCGCGGGCACCGCCAGTAAGCAAGGCTAAGCCAGGATAAGCTTTCCGGGCAGTCGTTATATACGCGAGGCTCGCTGGTTGCCTTATTTGAAAACGAGTTACTTGCCTAAATAAGGGGTGTTCAGCGACCTGCATCAATGATGTATCCGAGAGGACTTTGAATTATGGTATATCGTGGAAGGCCTTCCATAGCATGCTCTGCTTGCCGCACCAGACGCATCAAGGTTGGTATGATGAACAGAATGCCCAGAGTAGCTGACTCACCAAATGCGTAGTGTGACACCAAAAAGCCAGGATGCTCGCAATGTGCGCGCATGCGAATTGTCTGCTCTGGTTACCGCGACCCATTGGACCAGCTATTTCGCGATGAGAGTGCTGCTGTGACTAAAAGAGCACAGAGAAGCTATAAGGCTCTCAGTAGCGCTAGAGAGGACCAGGCGCCTACGCATCCAAAAGTATCTTTCACTGGAGATTGTGACGGGCCTGGGCAAGAGCTTGTGCTGTTCACGTCTTTCTATGCGCCAGAACCGAGCCTGTCGCATTCAATTAGGGATGTGGCTCTAGCCTACTTCATGTCGTCTTACGTGCCGGGGAGTCACTTTATATACCTCCCAGGTCTTTACAACCTGAGTGAAGAGGACGCTGCGCTGCCAGCGACTGTACACGCCGCTTCGCTGGCAAGACTGGCGTGGGAGCTGGGTCAGTCAAGCCTCATGGATGAAGCAAATCACGCATATGCGAGAGCGTTGACCAAGACGAACGCTGCACTTTCGAATCCAGCAACTGCAACAACCGACGCAGTCCTCGTATCAGTCTTACTCTTGAGTCTTTATGAGACCATAATCTGTGCTAGCACCGGCACCCCAGACAACTGGGTCAAGCACACTCGAGGCGCTCTAGCATTGATCCAACTTCGAGGAAGGAAACAGCTTGACACACCGGTCGGTCGGCACTTGTTCACGCAAGTTGCGAACATCATATGCGTGGACAGCTTGAGGTCCGGTAAAAGACTGGATCCAGACCTTCTCGAACTCCAGAACGCCGCGTTACATTATTCAGTTGAATGTCCGCGGTTTGGGATGAGCAGGTCAACTGGTGAGCTAGCAAATCTGCTTGCAGATGTTAGAGAAGGACGCTTGACACCTTTGGAAGTTATCGATGCGACACAACGGATGGAAGCCAAGCTCATCGCATTTATCTCGAGCCTTCCGGCATATTGGCAGTTTGAAGTAGAAGAACTGGAGGAAACGCAGCTGAATGTGTACAAGAACATCATCCATCGTTATTCCAGCAACCGTACGGCTCGATTATGGAACTCGTACAGGATGACACGCGTTCTTCTCAACGGTATAATGCATGGTTATGCACGTTACCTTCGATACCCTAACAAGCCTCTGTTAGCCCAAGCAGAGCAGAGCGCGAAGCAGATGGCTGCGGACATATGTGCGAGTGTGCCGCAGTTCACAGACCCGAAATACTTCTCCATCGGGTCTGCTGCTTCTTTATTGTGGCCCTTATCGACGGTAAGAAGTGCAGACCTGGTTGAGGAAGACTTGCGTAAATATGCTGAGGGAAGACTGAAATTCTTAGGGCGTGAGCTTCGCATCCCTCAAGTAGAAAAGGTGGCGTCTTGTCGAGAAGTAGATGCACTGCAGGATGGATTGCACATGTTTTACCTATCATGAACAAAATCTGAGGTCGAAGGCTTGTCGATGTCTGTGACACGAGTTTAAGTCGACAAGTGTGGTAGAGTTCGAAAGGGCGAGGAGATATGGGATGTTGAGTTAACGTGTGATGACAGACTGAAATGGTAGACGATTGATTAGTATAGACGATTTGCCCTTGATGCCCTGATGTAAAGATTTTAAACTGCGATAGGCATAGATCTTGGGCTGTGGTACCCAAGTTTGACAAGTTCGAACGATTTACAGCGCATATTAGTCCAACTGTACCGATCACGTAAACTCAGATGTCAGATATCGTCTGTTACCAAAATCCGCCCTACAGGTTAAAGTGGTGTGCGGAACAGGTAGCCATCACGAAGGAAAAAGCCCGCGTCCGCCGAAGATACACCGCACCCGCCGTCCAACCCAAGGCCGCTTAGCAACCGCATACCTGTGCATCGCGTGTGGACGCAACACTCATCATTGCCACGCTCATCTCCTGCTGGCAAAGTCAACTGAGTCTCTTCTCAACAACATGGATGCGAACGGGGCTAGCAATGCTATGTCGAACTTGCCACGAAAGAGGCCTGCGCAGGATTTACCTGAGGCTTCGCGTTCAAAACGCGCAAAATATGCATTTGCAGCTTGGTAAGTATATAAAAATCGTATCGTATGGCAATACTAATCAATGTAGCAATGAATGTAAACGAAGCAAAGTCAAATGCATCCGGCTTGGTGATGATGCCGACTGTCAGCGATGTTCCACTATCAATGTTGCATGTATAGTTGTTCCAACAGCGATGCAGACTGCGAAGGAGAAAGAAAAGAACAAGGGGAAGGATTACGTAGACGAGTGAGTATGATTGAGACTCGAATCAATTTATAGCTGACAGATTCACAGCTCTAGCTACAAGCAACTAGCGGAAGACGTCTCTTTCCTGCGAGAACAACTCACTACTCTTGTGAAGACAGTTACAGCCTTGGCGGAGAAGCAAAATAGTCAACCCACAGCTGTTGTGGAACGAACGCCAGTATCACATGAGACAGCTAGTCCAGCCTACACCAGCACTACATTTCAACGCACTGGACCACCGCGACAGCCTCAATTTGCTGGCCCTACCCGTGCGGCGTTCAGTCTGAACATTGTCGAATCATCACTGCATCGCATGGGTATTCCATCTGATGTGCAAGAGCATGAAGACCAATCTCCATCAACATCTTCACGGGATGCATCACCAGAGCCTACCACATCGTCCGCGAAAAGTTTGCTCCGATCGGGTGTGGAAGGGTTACAGGGCATATCCAACAACGAAGTTATTAGACTACTTGGCATCTATCAAGAAGAAGTAGCATGCGTGCATCCTATTATTGAAACGAAAGATCTTATCGCCAATGCACCACGGATTATGGAAATCGTTCGACATCCTCAGCAGCCCACTGGACTACGAGGATTAGGAAATAAAGATACTCACATACTCAGACTTGCTGTTGCAACAGCTATTACTCACGAAATACATGGCAAGAATGAACTTTCCGAACGATTGGTCTTTGAAGTTGAGCAAGAGGTTGGCAGAATTTCTAGTGATACCGAAGTGGAACTCAAAGACATACAGATAATGGGTATGCTGGTAAGTACCTGCCATGTGCAGCAGGATAAAAATGACTAATATACCACAGAGCCTGTACTTTTGTCACACGGAAGAAGAGCTATTCGCATGGCGCGCAATCGGTAGGGCTTGCCGTCAGGCTCTTGAGATGGGCCTGCATCGCAAGCAGAGCCTACTAGATAACTTCAAGGATGCCGAAGAACGTAAGCTAGCTGTGCAAGTATTTTGGGTTGTATACGAGCTAGATAGGCGATGGAGTTTTGGAACCAGCTTGTCCTTTGCATTGAACGACAGAGACATCGATACTCAACTACCGGAACCTGGGAAGGCATACCCGTATCTGAAAGGCATGGTCGCGTATGCTAGACTCTGCTCCAGAGTCTGGGAAGCATTACCACCTTACGGCTCCCAGTTACAGACGATACCAAAAGAAACCGAGGATTACCTGGACTTCATCACATCCAATTGGCTCTCATCAATACCACAAGAACTGCAGTTCAGACATCCACGCCTTGGTCTGGCACCAAAGAGTCAACCCCGCTTACTTCACCGTCTGCGAACATTGCTCTATCTTCGTGGAAATCATATGCGCACATTAATTCATCGACACCATGTGCTTACCCCAGACAACATCAACGCTAACATGACGTCTGCTGAGCTGGTTGTCGACATTGCAAAAGACAGCATCCAAGTGCTAGTTCACCTAAACGAGACGAGTGACATCTACCGTCGGCAGCAGAGTGTCTACCACTACTACTTACTCAGTGCACTTGCCGTTCTATTACTTGCCGTGTGTCATGCACCCAGTGTGTTTGCTGAAGCGAGCAGGCAGTCCTTTGTATCAGCTATCGAGTTAGTCAAAGGCTTTTCACGTCACGGTACAGCCAGTCGCAGGCTTTGGAAGATCATTCGTGGACTCTTGCCCGTTGTTAAATCTCTTGGTCTGCACGGAGATGAAGGATGTCAAGCAAACAGCGTGACAGCAAATAATACTTGCGAAGCTTCAAACTTGGGTGGTATTCAGCAGCAACTGCCACGGGATTCCTCCACAAACATCATACCTAACATGTGGGATGGTGGCAACCTTAATTCTGACATTGATTTGGCATCAATGCCAGACATCTTCAACATTGGCAATGAGCTCATTGATCTGTATGACGCCCTTGGGACTGCAGCGACCATACACCCTCTGCAGCCAAATCCGTCAACAGAGAACTTTGGTGAACAAGGTATGAGTGTATGGGAAATCGGAGAGATATCACGACACTTTCAGGGTCTTATCTGAGCTGGTATGCGTACGTCTGACAGGAAATACCAACGACTTTCACATAATCCATCTGGCGCGTAAAAGCTTCCGGCAGCCCCCTAGACCATCTGGTGTCCTATAACTTTGCTGGTCAAGCCTGCAGTGGTCCGTTTTAGGTACCGATAAGATTTGTGTCAGCTGCAACGACACCAGTTTCAAACTTCCAGCCCAACGCCTATGAGTAGACGATGCCAACCAAAAAATTGGTAAAGTTCTCAAGACAAAGCAGAGGAGCCGCCTGCGCCCCACCCGGAATACGCATTTACATTTGTGTTCTTCACCGCATGGGCCAATACTTGATGGTTTGATAGCGACACATCAACACCTTGATATGAAAGCAGAAGACTGAATATATTGAACAAGGAGGTGCAGGTTGGATACGACAGTAGATTTGCTACAATTTCAGACTAAAAAGGCATCAAAGCTTTCCAGGGTATGTACATCTATTGGCTGTTATATCACCAAATTTCACTCACATAGACACTTTTTTGACAAAACATATGCTACAAGGCTCTTCAGAAAGCTTGGTTTGCTTAAATGGAACAATCTGTTGCGAAAAATTCTCAAAAAGGTATGGGAAGGACAAGAAATTTCCGATCACGTGCGCGGAATTTCAATTCCCTACTGCCGATTGGTTGCCTACTCTTGCAGATTGTGATTATGTTCATTGCCTTTGGATCGCAAGTCATGTACAACATGGCGTAGCGCCGGAACGGGCACTTTCTGGCTTAGCATCTGGAGAATAGGAAATTACTGGGGTAAGTGATGCTTTGAGTTTAGACTTGTAATGAGGGGAAAAGGTTCAGTATTCCTGGCGGCAAAATGCAAGAGCAGACTTCCATGTGAAAAGCAGTGACCCCCCACAATTTCTGGTTGCAGTCCACTTGTCATTCAATTGAGACTGACTCGTTGTATGTCTTAGATAATGAGCGCTGTCAATCACAAAAACTATAAGGAGTATAATGAAAAGCTCACGGTTGAGCAAGACATTGTTGACATCTCAGATGCGACACGCAAAGCTGAGAGGAAGCTACGTCTGAAGATTGATTTCTTCGTTGTTCTGACCGTCACGCTTCTTTACCTCATGTGCTTCATCGACCGCACAAATATTGGTACATAACATCTGCACGAGTCATTCATGGCATATCTAACGGCCTCCTTGGTAACGTACGTCTTGCTGACTTCAAGAAGGACCTACATTTGAAAGGCTATGATCACAATACTGTCCTCCCCGTCTTCTATATCTCATACATCATTTTTGAGATCCCAGCTACCATCTGCTGCAAAGTCATTGGCTTCGGTTGGTTCTTACTACCAACGACACTCAGCTTTGGTATCTGCTCAATCGACACAGCCATTATGCAAACTCGTGCCCAGGCATGTGCTGTCCGCTTTTTGCTCGGTATTTTCGAGGCTGGCGTCATGCCTGGCTGCGCGTACTATCTTTTTCGATGGTACCGCCATGCTGAACTGACCTTCCGTCTTGGACTGTAGATGACCATCGGTATGTCATGGCTTGATGGTAATTATACAAGTTCCTGACGATGTACTCACCTCCGCTTTCCAGCGTCTTCGGGGGTCTTTTGGCTTCAGGAATACTGAAGCTATCTCATTTCGACTTGTTAAACGGCTGGCAAATGCATGTGGTCTAAATACACTTTTCGATTCCACACTGCTTACATGATTCAGGATCTTCGCTGTAGAAGGTGTCATGGCAATCGGGCTTGCGCTTATATCTTTTATAAACTTGACCGACCGTCCCCAAACCGCCCGCTGGCTCAACGAAGAACAAGAGTAACTCTCCGTGGACCGCGCCAAATTTGAACACCTTACTCAGTCTGCTCTAATCGATAATATTGACGCTATCAAACTAAAGCGTGGTTTTTCAACCCAATAACTCTCTTCACCTCCCTGGGTTCTCTCCTGAATAATATCACCATCCTTAGGATTCCCTTCTTTCTGCCTACAATTATCTGCACAATCTATCCCGGTCGTACAACTGTCCAGCAGCTTGTTACTGTATCACCTTATATTGTTGGTGCATTCTTCATACTCGTCATTCCGACACTGACCTGGCGTTACAATCACCGGCAAACCTTCATCGCCATTACCGGTCCCACAATCATTGTTGGCTATGCTATCTTCCTAGCAACTCTTAATGCAAGCATTCGTTACGCTGCTGTTTTCCTCTGCGCAAGCACGGCGTTTACGCTAGGCGCTATGTACAACGCGCAGGTCAGTGCAAACGTCATGTTAGACTAGTCACGCAACATTGCGGTTAGCACAAACGCTATGTTTGGCTACGTCGGCGGTTTAATTGCCACGTGGACCTATCTTCCTAACAATGCGCCAAGATATTCGACCGGTAATAGCATTAACTTAGCCTGTGCTATTTCTTGGACGACTCTTTCTATTGCAACATTGCTGTGGATGAAGTACGACAGCAAGATGCGCGATGAGAGGGAGGCTGCAGCAAGGGAAGAGATTGCAGGATTGTCACAGCAGGAAATTCAGGACCTGGGGTGGAAGAACCCGGCATGGAGATGTAAACCTTGAACTTGTGGAAATGGATCGAGGGTTGTAAGAGTTATATTTTACAGACGATACTGCCACCTAGTATCAATTCAATGTTTGATCTGAAGCTCTTACATAATGTATACGTGGAACGAAGAATATCTAGAAACGCAAACAGAAACTCTGGTCAGGACGAATTGGAACATTCTCCATCCGCAACCCAACCTGCAATGGCCCAGATGCCTTTCACAATTGCGACTTCACCCTCGTGGCCCCTCAGACCCCATCTGTTCATTTCGAGCTGGTACCGCCGAAGTTCCTCGAAGACGACGACTAACGTGTCCTTGAACTGGTTTGAGGGCTTGCTTATGTAACAATTTCCGATCCTAGTACAACAGCGCTCAACGACGAGATTCATGATTTCGTGTCGGCGAGTTGGCATCTTTTTTGGCTCGGGTTTCTTTTCGATGCTGTGCGATATGAGCATCATGTAGAGGTGAAGTAGTGGGAGATATCGATTGCTTCCAAGCTCAGCAGCCTCCATGATAAAATCCCAGCTGACGTGCTCTTCGGTAAGTCCCAAGCATTCGTTTGCCTTCCAGAACAGCTTGTTTGCTTGTGGTAGACTTGTCAGCCACTTCGTTGCTGTGGTTGATGCACTTGACATCAAACGGGTGAGGCGAATAATTGGAATGGCCAAGCCGTCTGCCCTATCAGGACGTCCAAGTGAGTCCCAAGACGCTGCGATGAGGTTGTATGCGTCCGTGAGAGCGTCGTGGGCTCCACTCCAAGACTGAGCTCCGGTTTTTATGAGAGCAGGAAAGATGACTTTGTCGAGGAGTTCTGTAACCGTAAACTTGCCGTCAGGCTGCTGTTGCCATATTTCTCTTATACCTTTCCAAAGCTCTTTCATGAACTCGTGTAAGCGCTCAATCGGCAATTCGCACAGTCTCTTCCACACCGATGGCGCATCAAATCCTGGGCGCGGGTTTTTTCTTTCCACCAACACACGTCTGCAGACCGGACAGCTAGCATTATTACCTCGACCGCTTCGCACCCACTTTTCTATGCACTTGTGACCGAAAATGTGCTTGCAGTCCAGGGCCACCGGCTGGTGGGTAGCACTAAAGGGCTCTGTGCATACGATGCACTCGTCCACAGGCCGAAGTTGGGTGCGAATGAAGGCGTCCATAGTTGAAAGCTTTGTATTGTGCTTCGACGCAGGTTGCTCCTGGCGCGAGGGCGAGTGCCCTTGTGGGAAATACATGATGGTCGTGTGGAAAGTGTTGAGTGAATGTGAATGTGTGAAGTGACAAAGACGACAGAACACGAGTGCCTGCTCGCGATTGTTGTAATGATGTCAAAGATTTGCTGTATACTGAGCTGAGTACGTTACAGTCTTTGTACTTATCGGCGCTGTTCACACCATTCATGTGCGCCCCCTTCCCCCCTTTCGCCATCAAACTCACGGTGCTGTCAGAACGCTGTCAGGAGTGCTCTAGCGGGTCCTCTGCAAACACTCTGAACATGGAGTGATTGCGTTTGAAACATGACGTTGCCTTCTTCTGAACACAGCCACGGTAACCTTCTGCTAACAATGGCTGTACCGAGCAGCAAGTAGTATGGCCGAAGTGAATGCATACAAATACATGGCTGATATCAGCCTCACATTGAGATGTATGAGCAGTTGGTCCAGAATCTATTGGACTTGCAAACAAAGCAGCTGCGCGGTAAACTTTTCGCATGTAACAATAGGCGGAAATCTTGAAGTGGGTTTCTTGGCACGGTAGGATCGAGATTGCATCGTCCATAAATAATTACAGAGCCTGCTGTGTCAGTCGTTTCATTGTGTAGAGCCAAAACGAAAATGGCTGTGTGATGTTGGATAAGACAAGAAAGCGAGGAAGTTTGCGAGGCCTGTTGGTGTGCTGGCAGTCTGGCGCTAGCATCTGATCCGATGTTTTACCGACGAGACCCACTCTTTGTCTCGATCCCACTAATAGTCTTCCACAACGACCACACCCCATCATGTTCCTGAAGCACTCACTCTGCGCTGTCATAAGACAGGTTTAACTCACACCATCAGATAGCCACCTAGTTGATAAGCACTCCCAGTCGTCCAACTCAACGGTTTCATCCTTTGACTACCTTACTCAGAGAATACCCTGAATCTAGGCTGTCAATCTCCTTGCTCAGCCTTGCACAGTCGGTTCCATGTACAACAAAGACAATTTCAGCGATGAAGGCTGTTCATGGATATACGGATAAGGGGGGAGACTCCGAACAAAGGGCACCCACGACGATCACAGCACACGACACAGCTTGAATGCAATCATTAGCTGGCTAAAGCCATCTTATTGGTTCACATTACTATCCTGCTCTACACGGAAAATTGCTCCATTCTATTTCTAGGTTGGTATGCTTCATCTGATATCCGAGCTTTGGACGACGGTGCCAAAGACATCTGTCAACTCAGCTAGCGTGACTCTCGTTAACTCCTTACCCTCGACACCAGGAATGACGCGGTCACCGATGGCATTTTCAACAATAATAAATTCATGGCTCTTCTGTACAACTTCTTGAACAGTACTAGAAACGCAGATATGGGCCCTGTAGCCGGTCAGAACCATTTCTTAATTCCCAACGACTGAAGAATACCGTGAAGGGGAGTTTGCTCGAAAGAGCCAGAAAACTGTTTCCAGATTATTTCTTCGCCATCCTGAGCTCGATGAGTTTGAAGCTAACTTGCAATTTTGAGCTACATGCCTTAGCGGAGACGCTGTCGAACTCATTAACCAGTTCTGTGCCAGGAGTGAAGATTGGGGCTTCTTCGAGGGTTTGGTGCAAAACATGAATGATTTTGCCATTCACTGCGCGATACTTTTCGAGTAGACTGGCAATAGCTTTCCCGCTTGGTTCAGCGTTAGTGACCTTCAGTTGTTCATGTGCGTATTCATTTTGTGCGTCGACAATGATCAGAGCAGAGTCGGAAGTTGAGGCTGTACCAGGGCGGATGCCGAGAAGGTCACGGAACGAAGCAGTCATTGCGATTGATTAGATGTGAAAATTTCAGACTTTTTTTTCGAACGGACAAGTGAGGTTTCTGTACAGGAGGGCTAGTCTACGGGTGACGATTACATTCAACTCGGTCAAAACCAATGTAAGTATCTACGCAAAGTGTGCAGATGCCTCGTAACAGAGTTGAGTTGATATCGAGCTATACCGTGTCCGTGCAGTCAACGACCCGAATCAGTCAACGACCCGCGAACACCAAACCACCACATACTTCAGCGCGTCATAACTCCACCAATATGAGCCC
>JALRMI010000234.1:0-46699 GCA_026120165.1 Leptosphaerulina australis
GCTCGACCAGCCTTCTTTCCATGTGGGTGCGTGCCGGCGCGGCTTTGCCGCCTGGGACTCCCACCTTCTTTTCCACTCCTCCTGAAGCTCGTCACCAATCCTATTAATATTATGCATTGCATCCTGTTGAATATCACTCCGCTCCTATTTCGGTCATGGATTGGCAAAGTGCCTGGTATTGACGACAACGGGAAAAATAAGCCTGCGTACCGGCTCTCCAGTAAAGACTTGTCTTCTGTTGGAGACACACTGGTCAACGCCATCTCGACTACACCAGCTGCCCTTGGGCATGCGCCACGATCTATCAGCAAACACTACAACGGCTTAAGGCTGCAGAATGGAAGGCGTGATTAACGCTGTATGGTACACCGTATCTTCGTCCGTATTTATCTGACGAATACCTGCAGAGCTTTGTTATTCTTGGCCACATTTTTAACACTGGCTACGAAACAACAGCTGTCTCAGTCTGAATTCAATTTGATTGGGGTTTTGTGCACTTCTTTCCTTCAATCATACGAGCTGCTGTACTACCAGAACAACGAAAGGCGCATGAAACTATGCACTGTCAACTTCCATTACCTCATGCACCTTCGACAGCATCTCATGGATGCTGGCCCAGCCTGCTACTGGTGGCAGTTCCCAATGGAGCGATACTGTGGCATCATTGTCCCTGTGGTCCGCTCAAAGTCTCGAATAAGTCAGAGCTTAATGAATGCACTGATAATTACAGAGCACCTAAATCACTATAACTTCGTTATACTAACACAGCTCTCTGGCAAGAGTACGCCGCCACTAGCATATCTCACAAACCCTATATCAAAGCCAGTGAGCGCGAAAACCATATCAAAGCATCCGAGTTGGAGGTCTGGTATCTACCGGAAGTATAAGCGGCCGAGTGAGGATCTTGAACCACTGCATATTGAGTTCTACTTGAAGTGCCAGCTCAGTAAAACTACGAGCATTGGTTGTATGTCCCAGACAAGGCGAGTAAACAGCCGAGCAAACTGGGTGGTGTGTTACTTTGATAAAAGACACGTCTTTCGGTTCGGAGAAGTAGAAATCTTCGCTGTTGTCAACGGCGAAGATGCATGGGCTCGCATTGAGCATCTAGGGTCGTCTCCTCCAAAGGTTGATCGCAAGCGGCGGCTCTTTTCGTATAAAGGCCCAAGGGGCAAGCTCGTATGGGCGCCAGCGTCGTGCATCCATGCGGCAGCAGGTATTATTGTACTTGATCACTACTGTATCACAGACCACAAAATCTACGCGTCAGCACAAGTCACATGAGGTTAAGCACATTTATAATTATACAGACAGAAGCTAACATCAATTACAGGAATACAAAGTTCAAAGTTCAGAGTTCAGGGCATACTAGGCAGGGACGTACTAGTCAAGACTACAGTGAGTACACTTGTAAAGCAAAAGCCACCTAAACCTACTAAAGCACTAAGTCCTATTTAACTAATAAGAGAATCATGTCGCTAAGATTGCTAAAAAATAAAGCCGCAGCGATAGCCACAATCCCTGCATCCATCAAGGCGTTGTCAAGAGAAACACCAGACTGGTGGCAATACCGTCACTAACCTAAACTCTTCCTCCTTATCATTGCTGATGACGATAGATCTGTACCTACAACTGCTACTGAATATAGCGCTACCAGCATTTTAAGATATCCTGCAGTGCGTAAGGAGACTCTTACTAGTTCAGCGGTGATTGCTTTTCAGACCTCTTTGCAGTGCCAGCATCAGCCCGTGCCTAAGGAGGTACTAATTATAGTCAGGTTTTAAGCAATTGCTGCTGCTGAGGTCGACGGGGTCAACCGAGACATACTTGAAGGTTATGAGCACTACGATGGCGTCCGATCCAGGTTTTGTGTCTGAAGTGGCAAGTTCAGAAGTAACAGAGTGGTTGTGTTGATGTATTACATCTTCTTTCACTGGCTGGTTGCGACATAAAAGCGGATGCGTCGGGAAATTTAGGTTTTTCTGACGAAGGGCTCAACGCGTATAGTGTACTCAGATATATCCTTCCTATGTCTATAAAAATCTCCTACCTATTGTTGGAACTAATGATGCGGATGAACTACGGCCATATAGCTTGACGGCTATTGGGAGAGGGATATCAAACGTATATCGGACCGATGTACAATATACCCTCATACGCTGAGATGTATGAGGCTACGCATCGTGCAATGCGGTCCCTCATCATTCAAGATAAGTAGATATCAAGCCGGAGGTAGAGAAATAGAATCAAGCATCATCAATGAACCATCGTTAGAACCTGTATTTCGTTTTTACCTTTTTTGGCATTAGTGCTAAGGGCCTACCAACAGGATACCCCTCACCGCACTATGGTAGGTCTCTACCCAACCGTTATATCAGAACTCTGATACAAAGCAGCTGCTAGTTCATAGTATAGAAACATTCGGTCAACAAATGACACATCTAAGATCCATTATGAGCGCGCAAGCTTAATTCGACCACATTTTATTCCTCATAGACTCCCAAAATTGCCTTTGGCAGTTATTCTCTCCTGCGAACGGGGATGATTGACTGATTTAACCACAATCCCACCCAAGTGAAGGAGATTTTCTACGTCTAAATTGGAAATAGCTGCCCCAGGGCTGGGAAATCTATAACGGCAGTGACCGTAGGGCGGACCTCAAGCAAATTGGGGCTAGTAACGTCAGCGCAGGGGTTTTCCATCTCTCTGAACAAGACAAGGTAGAATAACCGACAACGAACAATTAGTAGAGCCCATTTTTCTATTATGACCTTTGGCACTAGTGCTATAAAGCCTACCCACAGCGCCTTCAATATCCCACTCATTGTCCTGCGTTTTCTTGAATTGAATATCGTCGATGCCGCGGAGGACTACAGTCGGTCAGCTTATCATTATATTATTTCGAGCAGAACTGAGATTCACATACTTTCCACATTTTACATCCGGCAGGGTGTTGGAAATCCCAACTTCAACATAACAACCCTTCGGGATGTTGACACATATTTTTCCACCACCAGGACCTGCCCCCAGACAGTACTCATTTGGACCATATACATATCTGCATTGCTCTTGTCAGAATCGCAACTGGGAGGAATTTAGGGTGTAACTTACCGCTTCCCACTGCCGCCTGATGATCCTGCGGGTGTGACGGCATTATTGAAGTGTATCCAGTACCATTCATTGCCTACTTTCCAATTGCCGTTGGCAAATTCATTCTTGAAACCAGAGCCGTTTGGATTATCCATGCACTGTTGTAAAATGTTCTCAAATGCATCCCAACTAGCTCAACATCAGAAATCTCGTCTCGTCATACCAGGAGGTTGCGTCTCACCAGTTCTTGTATTTGCCAGAAGGGTCGTTGCGCTCAAGCTGCACGTATGACTGCCCGTTGTTGAAATACTTGAATAAGCTGCAATAGTGATTGTTCCCACGGGCAGCGTCGCTCTTCGCGCAAGCATTTTGGCCACAAACTTGCTCGCGTAGCCCCCAAGCTTGCTCGATGTTAGCAATTTTACCCGTGCCTTCGTAGCAGGTTGCTGCGAAGGACGTTTCAGCGATGCTAAGAAGCAAGAGAGGTAAGAAGAGCATGATATCCGCAAGAAGATAGGGGGTTGTAGCAGAATAAAATGCTACTTAGTGAATAATGGTGATGTTGAAAATGTGCAATTCGTGAAGTCATATATCCGTTGCTGAGCTTTGATGCCCTTGAGGTGCAAATATAGAATGTGGGTTCCTGGTCATGAGGATATACGGTCTGGATGTTCAGGTGGATCATATCATCTTGCCAGTGCTTAGCAATTTCTACAATGGGACTAGTATTTGGTGCGGCATCATGCTTGATGGAATGATGCACCGAGATACTATGCTGAGTTCTAGCTTTGTGGTATGAGCTGTTAACAAAATTCTAGACAGGGTTCTACAAGCACTATTTGTCAATGTCTATCTTATTCAATCAGTATGCCCAATCAGACTGAACATACGAATGTAACTAAAAATTGTTTTACTCCACCAATAAGATCAGAATTGAGACCTGATCGTGCAAGCAGCAGCAAAATGATAATTACCAATTCACCTCTTCCGAGATTGGTATACACATGAATCGGTCCTTTACTTCAACAAGACCTACATGGAAATATTTTCAGCCTCGTTGTACTATTTATAACGGATGATTAAGCGGTTAGGTGGACTGTGATTAGTTAGTCGGACCGAACCGCTCAAACTTGCATTAGCGCACCCCAACCATCAAATTGCAAGTATCCACCTGCAGCAGAATTTCCCAGCTGCAAGTCGTGACTAGCTGAGTTCCCCATAGTTGGCTGATGATAAATGGTTAGTCATGTCCTTAGCGTTTTATCTTGTCTTATATGAGCTTTTGAGGATACAGTGATGTTCGTAATACGAGGTTAATTGGGGCTAATGGAGCGCACACGGGAGATTCTGTATAGCGACACAAACTAGAACAATTCGAAGATTAGGTACAATACCGCGGAATCAAAGTCAAGGTTGCAGTCAAATACTCCGCTGGGGAACGCTCTTTTTTATCATCCTCACTCATCGGTATCTTCCTGTGTCAAGTTTATCTCCACAATGAATTTCTTCTATTTCTTATCCCTCTCCGCCTTGTTTGCTCCCACCTTCTGCGGACAGGTCAGTTTTCGGAGTTGTGATGCTTCTCAAGAAGCGATTTTAAGGGAGGGCCTTCAAGATGTTCAGCTTCTATCCCAAGCAGCAGCCGTTGCTTCTGAAGGTGGTCATGGCAAAACGCATGCATGGCTCGGCAAGTATGATCAAAAGATCCCAGACGAGACTGTCAACATGCGGTTCCACAAGTTGTCCAATCTCATGAAGGGGTCTCCGAAAGATGTTGTCTTTGATTGTAGAGGAACCTCCTCTTGTTGTAAGGCGGGACTGGGCGGGTATGTGATCAATCACATGGGAGCTGGAGAACCAAAAGCTGACATCAGTTGGATTAGCGTTCCTGCATGCGGTCAAACGCCTGGTGATGAAGATATCAATATCTGTTCAGCATACTGGAACTGGCACCAGAAGCAACGCGTGTACGAGCTGTCAGGTCCTTCAAGCCCAACCAACGAGGCGATCGAGATTGGCTACCGTCCTCGGGGATACATCCTGCTGCATGAGCTGATCCATTCTCTATGGGGTGGCAAGTCAACCTTCTTCTACGATACATACATGCCTTGCGACTGACTGTTGTCCCAGCTCTCGATCAAAAGGAAACTGTGAAAGACCAGTTTGGAAAGACAAGATCTTGCATTGGATATGGTCACTTCTGTGTCCTAAAATACGCACAAAATTACCCGTCTAAGGCGAGAAGAAACGCGGATTCCTATGCGCTCTTTGCTGTGGCTGCCTATTACGGAATCAACAAATTCCAAACAAACCCTGATTACCTCGACGGATAATTGATGCGCCTGCGCACGTCAATTTCTTGTTTAGTTAGTTAAGTCCCTTAGAGAAGGGTATCGTGTGTTCATTTTAAAGGTTCATACATTTAAGGATACGTAAGATAATTTTGGTGATCCTGCGCATAAGCCCTGGGCTTCTCCTACATCATCAGCTTGCTCGGACGCAACCAATTCCCTGAGTACCCTCTTGTACTATATTTAAAAATTGTATGTAGCATATCAATATAGCTTCCAAGGAAGGCTCTAATGTCCCTACTCTTTGCCTCCCGTGACACTGAGATTTTATCTGGCCACTCACAGAGTGCGTTAGCCAATCATACTGCCTAGGGCTGTTAGAGGATCATATAAGTCGTACAAAGTTCCCCTCTTGAGATAGTTCAGGTATTAGTATGGCCTTGGTTCCGATCCAGGTATAATCATATATGCTACTTGCGTTAGCTTCGGTGGAACCGAAGCATCTCGCTCGATACCGCATCGTGTATATATACTCCTCATTAGATATTTCACTGAGCAATCAATCAGATTCCTTAAACCCCATTACTAATTCCATCTAATCTTGCACGTAGAAGAGAAATACAAGAAACGCCTCCACTATAGCGCCTGGTGCGTCCCCAATACCAGCCCATGTGGGCATCCCAGGAAACGAGGCCACAGACCAAGCTGCAAAGGAAGCTACCGGATGGAGAGAGAACAAACGCAGGCGCCAACTAGCAGAAGCGCTTCAAAGACTACATCCAATAGTGTCCATGCTGAAAGGATGGTGCAAAATTCAAACGAAGGTTACGTGGACGGCTAGATGGAGAGCAGAGTAAAAAGGCTGAGCAGCCTACAGACATACACCGATGCCCACCAGTAAGGCACTTCGGTTACACCAAGGCCTCAGTGAACGAAAGAGCTCGCTGTTGGTACAGATTCGAACCGAGAAGATCGAGTTGAACGACTTCCTGTTTGCCCGAAAGGTACTAGGCACTGTCAGTCCCTGTTGCGGACGTTTAGAGAGACTTCAGACCGTCTCCCACGTACTTCTCTGATGTTGAACGCACAAGGACGCCCAGAATCATATCTTCGGCAACCTTTCGGGACGTGATGGCCTCTGAGACATCCTAAGCAAGCCATAGCTGGTCACTAAAGCCATCAATTACATAGATCAGACACGGATCCTTGAGCAAAATGGGAATTGGAGACGCGTAGACCACAGCCAAGTGTTGAGGGTAACAAAGGAGAGAATGACATTTTGTATCTATGTTCAAAAAGCACATGCTCAATTTTTCATGGGTTGTCTGGGATGCCCCGCCGAGTATGGGGTGGATAGTTTGCCGTCTTTGTTCACGTTTTAGTAGGGCAGTTGTTGCCTTACGATGATTCGTCTTCATGACCTCATCCTTGAATGTCCTAGATGGATCAAGTTAGGTATCGAATACAGAATTAGATGAATCTTTATATCAAGAGAACAACAAGATATTTTGCAGTGAATAAATGGCCACGCACAAAATATGATGTGAAGAAACTTACTTGTGCTTATCCTCACTACTCCAAGTCGTCACATTCCTAGCAGATGCGTACTAATCGACTGTTGAAACGACGTCTGATCTATTAATGATCAAGCGTCGCAGGATGTGGACCTGTTCATCACGAGGTTTACGTTCTGCCCTATTATGGGATAATATACGAGTAAGACATGCACGAACAACATCTTCTTGCAGCTCAACGTTGCTCTTACCGCGAGCCAGTTCTATGAAGCCTGGAAGCAACCGCAAAGGCTGTTCGCGGATAGTAGCAATACGTTCAGGCGATAACTGTGGATTACTGAGTAACCTGGAGTCCCTTGCGGGTTGTTGTTGCTTGCTCCATGTCTTCCGTCCGTCCGCTTTTCGATCGCGCCTTTGGCGTGTTGTTCCCATCTGAACAATAATTAGCAAATCATAACACAAAGAGTTTGACGCTGGTAAAGAGTTTGATTTGTTAAAACAAAAAGTGATACCACTAAATGTCCCAGCATTGATTGGCTCAAATACCATTTTCAACATGATTCTGACGAGCTGACGCAAGACAGGCAAGGAGTTCGATGCCACTAATGTGTTTGGCAAGTGGTAACATTCCTGGCAGAGGTATACTCCATGATTATGTCCATGACATGTCAAATATTGTGAACGTTCGGTGTGAACTTTTTCTGTCCTAAGGTCTCCATAAGCTTCGTCTCCTGCTTCTCTTGCTCCTTCGATTGAACCTTTTTGTGTCGGTAACCGGATGTCTGCACGAGCACTTCTCCTTCATCGCCAAATCTTGCATCATCAGAATCGAGATCAGAAACATCCATTGTTTCAACATCGTTTTCTACCAAATCACTTAGACATGAGGCTTATCTGGTTGAAGATGATGTACGTCTTAGCTGCCAGAAGGGCTTGGGTGTACAAGTGTCAGATCAGAGGGCTCTCCTGAGACTAGTTCGAAGCCTTTCACTGGAAAGACGGAAGAGGTTTGTGAGGGTGTGGTGTAGGATCTTCCCCACTTTGCAATGCTGTCATGACAAGGCATTTGCGGGGGTGTCATGTCGCACAACAGCACCCCAGGCGTCATAAAACGTCAGCATAGCCATTCTTCTAAAAGGACAACACTCATCGATAGACAAGAACAATTCATCAACTTCACAGACTACTCTTGACTTCATCATATTTGAGCATCTAAATCTGACAAGTGGAGGCTGATGTCTGATTTGTAGTTGCAGCAATGACTACTATCTCAAGCAAGTCTTGCATTCGCCTCAACTCTCAATGACAAGCTCGTTGATTTTATCTCGGTCTTGCGCTCGGATTTAAGACCCCATAATAACTGTATTAAGCCTTGAAATTGTAGCGTAGCAATGATCGAGGAAATCTACGCTGTAGAGCTCGCCGTTTTATGTGCATTTCTCACCTTCCATGTGAAGTTTAATCACTGCTAAGTATTTTGGTCAAACCCGGATATCGCTGAGCCATTTCCTCAAAGTAATAGGCACGATTTTCATCGCTCTGCCAAACTCTTGCATAGAGAGGGAGCCAATGTAGCGATTACGATTCTGGATGGTAGCCCAGCCTTGTAGAGGAGACGTAGTAGCAAATGATCGAGCGAATACCTCATGGTAGCGTGTTCTAATGACGCCAGTAAATAGCAAATTGAGAACCTGCCTTGCAATCCGTTTAAACCCTGAGTGAGCTATATCACCTGTGAATGCAAGCGGAGTGCATAGTGATGGAGTGAGCCTTGTAAGAGGTGATGGCTGGTCATTAAGGCCATGATTCTTGAACATCTGAGTCTGGTCTTTCTTGGACTTCTTCTTAGCTTCCTCTCGGATGCGAATCATCTCGTTATGGGAGCGGCCATAAGTGATAATATCGTACCGAATGTCGTTAGCGTTATGGGCTGTTTTCGAAATACTGGTCGGACCCCGTGACTTGGGGGGCATACCCAGGCACTGACAAATCGTACAGAAACGTTAGATTTCGGACAAATAAGAGCAGCCACAGCAATACAGAGTTTCTTGAATTTGCCGAGTCTCTTTGTACTAGCTATCGTTATCGACTTTTTAGGTGTTTTGGTTGTCAAGGTGGCCCGCCCTGTTGGTACGTCCCGAGATATGCACAGGCGCCGCCCACGCGAATATCTCCACGACAGACCACAGGCATATTGTGATGAGATCAGAAGCGGATATGGGTTACCTGCGCAGCTTCACAGATCTAGAATATGGTTACATGTCATTTCACAGTGCCTGTGCTAACTAATCGTACGAAGCACCATGTTGCCACCAACTGACGCTAAGTCACGGGGTCCGGTCAGTATTTCGAAAACGCCTATATCTGATGATGATACAATCGGGTGCAATACCGTGTCCGTGCACTCAATGCGCGCAATCAGTCAATGCGCGCGTTTTCCCTAGTAAAATCGCAAAAGCGCACCGAGTTAACATGGAAATATCTAGCTCTACAGCGCTTCTAGTAGAAAATACCTAATACTAAAGCTGCAGAAATTAACTAGCTCTATAACTTTGTACAAAAAGAATTTTAAAATTTGGCCGTTCGAAGAGTTTCCCTTGAAATCTCTCCAATCAAGGGTGATAGATTTTTCTAAGATTTCAATACCAGATATATATGAGAAATAAAAACGACCTTTATATTAGACTTTTTTTAAAATCTACTTTAAATATAGAGTTATACTCTGTTTTCTACTTTTCAGGTAACACAAAGCAGAAAGTGCTAAATAACTACCGAAATAAGCATTATTGGAGAAGGTTGCTAATATAAAGGCAGTTCCTGTTACTCGTATCTATCTTTCATTAAAATCTTAGGAAATTCCATCACACTTAGCTTGACAGGTTTTTAGAAAAAGTCCTTGAACGGCCAAATTCTAAAATTCTTTTTGTACAAAGTTATAGAGCTAGTTAATTTCTACAGCTTTAGTATTAGGTATTTTCTACTAGAAGCGCTGTAGAGCTAGATATTTCCATGTTAACTCGGTGCGTTTTTGCGATTTTACTAGGGAAAACGCGCGCATTGAGTGCACGGACACGGTACCGTGTCCGTGCAGTCAACGACCCGAATCAGTCAAACCATCACATACTTCAGCACGTCATAACTCCACGAATATGAGCCCAATTGAGGCTGCGATTGCAGCCGTTCATGCGATAGAACCAGGAGAAAAGTTCTCATATACAAAGATTGCTAGCCAGTTTGGTGTTAACAGAACTACACTAGTACGAAGGTGCCAAGGTCTTCAAGCGTCGCGCGCGACTGAGACATTAACGCGTCGAAATCTTAGCCCGCAACAGGAGTTAGAGCTTGTACGGTATATCAAGGGGCTCACAGAGAGACGGCTATTACCTTCAAGAATTATGATCCAAAACTTCGCGTCGTAGCTGGCTCAAAAGCGCGTCTCTGAGAGCTAGGTTACGCGCTTTCTCAACCGCCATTCATCTCAACTCACATCACAATGGACCACCGCCATGGACGCCAAACGCGACCAGGCTGATTCAAGAGCTAAATACAGCCTATAATTTGATCTTCTTCACCAAAAGATTACCCAATATGACGTTGGACCTGGTAACACATACAATATGGATGAGAAGGGCTTCATGATCGGTGTACTTGGTCGCTCAAAACGAGTGTTTGATAAGGAGAAATGGGACTCAAAAGAGGTTAAAGCAGCTCTTCAAGATGGCTCACGAGAGTGGATCACGCTCCTGGCGTGCGTTTGCGCTGATGGATCAGCGTTGCCGCCAGGGCTCATCTATGAGGCAGCTGCTGGAGCTATACAATCTGGCTGGGTGGAGGATAATGACGCGGAAAAGCACACGGCATTTTTCGCCTCATCAACCCCTGGCTGGACAAATAACGATTTAGACCTTGCCTGGCTCGAGCAGGTGTTTGATCGCTACACCAAGAAGAAAGCGCGACAGTCCTACCGATTGCTCATCATTGATGGGCACGGGAGCCATCTGACTATGGATTTTCTCAACTACTGTGACCAGAATCGGATCCTCCTGGCTGTGTTTCCTCCACACTCAACCCACAGACTTCAGCCACTTGATGTGGTGTTGTTTAAGCCACTATCAACTGCGTACTCAACTGAGTTGACAGCACATCTCCACAATAGTCAGGGGCTACTACCAATCAAGAAAGGGGACTTCTTATCTCTGTTCTGGAAGGCATGGGAGAGTTCGTTCAAAAAGGAGACGATATTGAAGTCATTTGAAGCAACTGGTATCTCACCTCTCAACCCTGATATTATACTTAACTGCTTCACCAATGAGCAACAGTCACGGGAAAGCTCAACTTCAGTACTCAGCGGAAAGGATTGGCACAAAATAGAGAGGCTTGTGCGCTCTGAAGTTAAGGATCAGAACAGTACCAACGCGCAGAGGCTGAGCCAAGCCTTCCACCATATCGCAGTTCAAAACCAGCTACTCCACCATGAGCTTGAGGGTATTAAAGAGTCTTTGAAGGTTAAAAAGAAGCACAAGAAGCGTGGCAAGCCTCTAGACCTCCAGCAGCGCAAGGAGTATCACGGTGGAGCGGTCTTCTGGTCACCAAGTAAAATCAGAGAGGCACGAGCTCGTCAGGTGGTCAAGGAGCGTAAGGAGCGTGAGGAAAAACTCCGAAAAGCTGAGATGAAAGAGCTTAGGCAAGCTAATAAGCTATACAAGGAGAAGATAGCTCAGGAGAAGCGAGTAGCTCGCGAGGCAGCCAAGGTAGTCAAGGAGAGGGAGAAGGCTGAGAAGGCAGCCGAGAAACAGCGTCAAAAAGCAGCTAAGAACGCTGCTAAAGATAGACAACTATCTCAAACAAGCAAAAGGAAGGCCTTAGAAGCACCTACACAGAAGAAGAAGCGCCAGAAACGGGTTGTTGAGCTTGTAGGTGGTCCTGACGAGGAGTATAGTCCCTCAGTTCCCCCAACTGTTACTACTAGCCGCGGCCGCAATGTTCACCTTCCAGTTAAATTTAGATAATACAAGTTCATCGCATATATATATAGATCACTATCCTAAGATTTCAATTATTTTTACCGTGTGGGGGTGGCTTTATACCCTCATTTTTAATAGGGTCGAAATTTGATTTTCGGGTCGTTGACTGATTCGGGTCGTTGACTGATTCGGGTCGTTGACTGCACGGACACGGTATGTTCGTTTGCGCTAGCGCAAAGACCACCACAACTACATTTGACGACCAACTTTGAAGTAGGATAACTCTACACCACATAGACCAAATGAGACAATCAGGGTTGCAAGTTAATCGCATTACACTCAATATTTAGTCTGATAGCCCCTTGCACGTCGTACGGCGTCCAGGCGTCGTGGCATGGACCTGATGAGGCGTTTGATCAGTGCGTCAGGTATGGCAGCCCATGCCTCAATCAACCCCAACTCAAATGCCTCCCACTCGGCTTGAGAGTCTCCCATATGGTCAAACCGGGGTTCAGCTCATGGAGCTTCTTTTTAAGTGCCCATCACAGGTGTTCAATTGGGTTGAGGTCAGGTGAGTATGGTGGCCATCTGATAGTAGCGATACCGTGAACCTCTAGCCACTCCTTTGAGACCTGGGCAGTGTGAATAGGTGCGTTATCCTGCATAAACCACTCATTTGGTCTGTAGCTGTCACCGAGGCCTTCCTCAAGTGCTTGCGCGTAGCTGTGAGCTGTGTATCTGTTGCGTTTGGCTGATGTGTCGCCATTGCGCATTGAACAGTACGCTTTGAGACTTTAGGATGGGTAGTGTTGGCGTCCCACAGGCCAGCCTCCTCCATAAGCTTGCGGTACTCAATATGGGGATATTTTTGAGCAATCCGTCGCAGCCGACGGTGATCTCTACTAGTTAGTTTGTGTGGCCTGCCCACCCGAGGCCGCGATGTGGTGCTAGAGGTCTCCTTCCATCGTTATACTGTTTTTTGGACGCAGCGTTGCGTGCAGCCGAGCGTGTCAGCAACTTCATGCGTCGTTGCACCAGCGTCGAGCTGGCCTAAACAATACGCGAGTTGTAATTCAGATAGTTCACCTCCACGCACTCGATTGGTTGAAATTTCAGTAAGAAAAGAGCTTATATTGATGTAGTTGTGTGCAGTTGAAGAAGATACCCCTCTTCATATCTCGTGTTGTTGGAGTGGTCAGTGCGCCAGCGCGAACGAACTTATTGCTTAGTATAGGATGAGTATCGCCAGCATCATCTCGATGTTCTATCTGGAATGGATCATGGAACTCTATAATTCATCTCATCTACACAATACTCTAAAGACATCAAAGCCAAGGACATGCAGGCTCCAAGAATTCTCCGTTCGTGATAACGAGGCCTTATTTAGTAGAAAGCCCCAGGAAAATATTCAGCATTGATGCCGAACCCTTTTGTCTACATGGAAGGAAATCGGAAAGGGGGATGGTCAGGAAAATTATGACAATTCAGAGAAAAACAAGGGCAAGAGCCGCAATGTTGTCGGGGCTTTAACACAGGGACCCATCATGTTGGAATCATCAATGTACTACTTGGTGTTATCCGATGTTCCTTCGTACGTTGTCACGGGATCCCCCTTCTGTAGTAGCTTCCTCGTATTATGCTGATGCCTAATGCTTCCTAGTGCTGCAAATGTATGACTGGTACTACTAGCTGCTCTCTCTCTCGGCGCTGTATTAGTCATCTACACCTCAAGACCACTATACACATCCACAAAGTCCTGTATCTGATAGAAGAATCAAGAATCATCAATGGACAATCGTTAGAACCTGTTCTTCCCTTTTACAAAGTTTGACACTAGTGCTAGAAGACCTACCAACACATCGATATATAAATCGTAACTATATGTGTTGCTAAAGATACGGTCACGACCAACATTGAGAGGCCGAACTCGAGAATCTGAACCTACAACTGGCAAGCTAGTAGAGGACTTCGACGTCGCTGCTAGCCCTTGCTACATAGAAGATTCGTGGTACTGCTATCAATTCTATCTGATCAATACATCCCTTCACCTTCATCTCAACCTTTGTCTTTGCGCACCGTAGACTAGCGTTCCGCGACATCTTCGGACAGTCGATTGACAGCGTCCAATATACCCTCCCATTTCACGGGCAGGTATACCGACAATATGTATAGGTGTTGTCTTGCTCCTCTTCTATTTACAAAGGAGCCAACATATATCACGGGTTACAAAAGCTAGTCATTGATGGCACTAGCTTCATCTATACAGCATCGCGATATACAAATAATCCCAAACGTAAGATATGTGTATTGACCAAATCAAATAGTAATCTACCTACTCTGAAAGATTCCTAAGTGATGATTTGTCCCCATAATCAATGTCGTAATCCGCGGTACTCTTAGTTAATTTCTCTCCTTGTTAAGCGTGGCTTGCTTTGTCATACGGTCTAAGATCTTCAGGAGATGTTTCTGACCATTTCCGTTCGTGATCCCCTTGGAAAATGAATACTTGCCCAGTGCTCGCCGTACTTTGCTCTCTGACGAAGTAAGATACTTGGAAAGCTGTATCCCAGAGATACAAATATCTGCATCATCGTCCCCCATTTCCTTCTATGCATACTGGAGTAGATTTTGACAGTAACTTGCACGACCATACAAGAGATGTCCCTTCCGTGGTTCAAAAAAGTGTATGTATTGTTAAACATAAAGGGCAGGGTAATATGGTCATAAGAAGCAGACTAAGTGGCGGAAAGGCTACTGAACAGTTCTCAACGCGCCTCTCTCAACCAGCAGCCTTACAATCTGCTCATGACCTTCATATGAAGCGACATGGAGTGCATTTCCATATCTTCCACCTTGGGCGTTGACATCAGCGCCTTTCTCGATCAGCAGCCTCACAATCTGCTCGTGGCCACCATATGAAGCGGCCTGGAGTGCATTTCCATATCTTCCACCTTGAGCATTGACATCAGCGCCCTTCTCGACCAGCAGCCTCACAATCTGCTTGTGGTCTCCATATGAAGCGGCTTGGAGTGCGTTCCCATATAATCCACCTTGGGCGTTGACATCAGCGCCCTTCTCGGTCAGCAGCTTCACAATCTGCTCGTGGCCTCCATATGATGCGGCATAGAGTGCAACCCCATATCTTCCACCTTGGGCGTTGACATCAGCGCCCTTCTCGACCAGCAGCCTCACAATTTGATCGTGGCCTTCATATGAAGCGGCATAGAGTGCATTCCCATATCTCCCACCTTGGGCGTTGACATCAACGCCCTTCTCGACCAGCAGCCTCACAATCTGCTCGTGGCCTTCATATGAAGCGGCATAGAGTGCGTTCCCATAACTTCCATCTTGGGCGTTGACATCAGCGCCCTTCTCGATCAGCAGCCTCACAATCTGCTCGTGGCCTCCATATGAAGCGGCATAGAGTACGTTTCCATATCTTCCATCTTGGGCGTTGACATCAGCACCTTTCTCGATCAGCAGCCTCACAATCTGATCGTAGCCTCCATATGAAGCGGCTTGGAGTGCGCTCCCATATCTCCCACCTTGGGCGTTGACATCAGCGCCTTTCTCGACGAGCAGCCTCACAATCTTCTCATGGCCTCCATATGAAGCGACATAGAGTGCATTTCCATATCTTCTACCTTGGGCGTTGACATCAGCGCCTTTCTCGATCAGCAGCCTCACAATCTGCTCGTGGCCTTCATCTGAAGCGGCGTGAAGCGCGTTCCCATATAATCCACCTTGGGCGTTGACATCAGCGCCCTTCTCGACCAGCAGCCTCAGAATCTGCTCGTAGCCTCTAGATGAAGCGGCATGGAGTGCGTTCCCATATAATCCATCTGGGGTGTTGACATCAGCACCCTTCTCGACCAGCAGCCTCACAATCTGCTCGTGGCCTTCATATGAAGCGGCATAGAGTGCATCCCCATATCTTCCACCTTGGGCGTTGACATCAGCACCCTTCTCGATCAGCAGCCTTACAATCTGCTTGTGGCCTGCATATGAAGCATCTTGGAGTGCATTCCCATATTCTCCATCTTGGGCGTTGACATCAGCACCCTTCTCGACCAGCAGCCTCACAATCTGCTCGTGGCCTCCAGATGAAGCAGCTTGGAGTGCGCTCCCATATCTCTCACCTTGGGCGTTGACATCAGCGCCCTTCTCGATCAGCAGCCTCACAATCTGCTCGTGACCTCCAGATGAAGCAGCTTGGAGTGCGCTCCCATATCTCCCACCTTGGGCGTTGACATCAGCGCCCTTCTCGACCAGCAGCCTCACAATCTGCTCGTGGCCTGCATATGAAGCGGCTTGAAGTGCGTTCCCATAGAATCCGCCTCGGGCGTTTACATCAATGCCTCGGTCCAAGAGATACTTTACTGTATGTAGCAGCCCTCCTAGTGCTACATAATACAGCCTTGGAGCTACCAAATCTGTGGCTCTGTATGGCTTGTGCCATGGCTGATCGGGTCGGTGAAGATCGTAACAGACTTTATACGCACCCCCTGAAGAATTAAGTAACTGCTCGATCAGTTGCAGCGTTTCATTGTCCGTATCTTTGGCTCTTGCGGCATTGATCAACCAGTACGTCGCAGAGTATATTGCAAAGGGATAGCATCGCAGTATATCCGTTTGCAGAACTTGTTCATCAAAGTGCAATAAATAGGCGAGACAAACTCTTGCAATCGCTGCTCCAGCATAGCGCTCTTGGAAATCCCGCGCGATATCGCCATCTAGCCGATCCGACAATAAGTATTCCTTGACCGAGAAATGAGCTAACTGAAGCTCCACACAGTTTTCGCTTTCATAATGTGAGTCTTTTGTAACAGAAATAACAGTCACTAAGCTTGAGCAATAGCGCAATATCTCTCGAGGGTCCGGCATCCTGTACTTTGGAGAAAAGTACGGTTGCTCGTCTGTTCTAACAGCTATTGCATCAACAGCCTCCTCAATCGTTATTGGTCGCTCGGAGAATGTGATAAGTTGAAGTAGGATAGTGGCGTAGCGCTTGTATTTGGAAGGAATAGCACGTAGTATTCTGCAGTAGGTTTCATCCAATGTTTTGGGAAGGGATTTCAGCGCACTTTCGAGACCGCGATAGTCGAGACAACCCTCTAGCGCATCAATCTGGCACGCAGCCCATTGAAACCTGTTCAGCTTTAGTATGCTGTTCTGCATGAATAAATTGCAGAAGGCAGGTGCTCAACCTACATGCCACTGGCCTTCTGAACGAGTGCGGCCTCAATCTCCTCCTGCACATCCGGTTGTTTTCGCCATTTCTTCAAACCCACTCCCTCTCTAACCCTAGTGCGAATATATGCATTGATGTCATTACAAGTAAGATCGCTTTGGATAAAGATTCTATGCTCCTCGCTAACCAGTTCGCTCAGCGACGATTGAATATCTTGTTCGGGCCGACTTGTAACAATGAGGTGCACATTCTTTTGTCCCGAGCCTAGCAGGCCTCTTATCCATGAGAGGAATCCATCGTTTTGTGGCCCTGTCCGTGTTTGACACTCATCAAGAGCATCTAATACAATGTATGCACCTTCCAAAGAATCTACCATCTGCAAGAGAACCTGACGAAGCGATTCGTGTGTTGGTTGCCGATTTCCATCGTCACAGGAGGAGAAGAGTGAATCCAATTGCTTCCTTGTATTCTTACTCTTGCAGTATAGCTGACTGATAAGAGATCGCACCATACTGTCCAGCGTTTGCTTGCGATTATCGCTAAAGTCAAAGTAAAAGTACAGAAGCGTTACCGAGGAGAAAGTTTTCTCCAAGTCTTCAATGATAGTGGAACTAAGAATTGTCTTGCCACATCCAGGTATGCCATAAAGCGACAACATAGAGTTTGGTTGTGTCTTCCATTGAGTGTACACATGGCTCTGCAAGAACCAGAGTCCTGTACCTTCTTGGCGTTGTTGTAAAGCCTTGTTGTAGTTTGTTGATGGATCAGGGGGCGATAGCCACCGTTCAATCTTTTTTCGCCTCTGCTCGAATGATACATCTCGTACAGCAGATCTTGTGTCTTGGACATCGCGACGCATTTCGTTCACGTTTTCCTTGGCTTCTGGTGTCAAAACAACATCTTTAACACGTAACGGGACCAACTAACCAGACAAAAGAACATCGGCAATCCTCTTCTCAGCAATAACTAAGTCTGCAGTGATGTGGCAGAGGACATCCTTTGCATATGCAGCTGCTGTCATGGCTGCATATCCTTGCCACTCCTTATTGTTATGGGTGTCTGAATAGTCACAAATGCCACGAATGACTAAGCAAGGAAAATGGTCTTGCAATCCTGCTGCCTCCATCTCGAAGCATAAAACACCAAACTCTTTTGCTAAAGAATCGCGGATCTCTGCATCCTTCATGAGCTGGTTTGCTGAAGCGATAAGTCCGTAGTGGATGGTTGGGTCGTCACGAGGGATGTCATCGACATCGGAACCATCTTCACCACCATCTGCCACAGCAGGACGTATAACAATGTGTTCGGGCTTATTACCACATATGTCAATGCAGGTTCTATCTGGTTCACTGCGATGCAGATAGCTTGACTGGTACAGAATATCACTATCTGTGTCTGGCTTCTTGTACTGGCGCCTTATTCGCTTGTTCGCCCTAAGCGCATCTTGGATAGACTCTTGAAGTTGGTGCCCCTTACGAATGTAATCCATCTGGATTCCGCCAACTGCGTTCTGTAGTAAAAGCGGAGTGTTATTGCGGGTTTCAATCCGTTGAAAAGTGCGTTCCTGTATTGTCTTTCCAAAGTCGTACTGCAGGAGCTCGTTCTTGCCGTTTGTCGATACACCAACGACTACATCACCAAGGCGAATGTCATGGTGTTTAGAGGGAGCGCCGCCACCAATGCCAACCATAAGACCGATTCGAATGTTTGGAAAAGTGCGTACCATGTCTCGGGCGACAATGGCAGCATTTGTTGTGCTATATCGTCCTAATGGCAGGCCCGTGATGACGACATTGTGCTCGCCAATCCGTCCAAGCGTGTAGTCATTGCTATCGTTGTCTAACTGGGACCTCAGTCTCGGATGTTCTTCGTCAAGGAAAGAGCAGGTAGCGATCTTCTCAATAACCAGTGCGCAGATGATGCCGACAGTGTAAGCTTCTGGATCTGAAGAGTCAGCCATGGGTCGAGTGACAAGTACAAAGTTGTAAAAGCTTAGGTAAGGCTACTAGGATTAAGCAGAGGTAAAACCCGCAACCCAACGGCAATCAGAGGTGGAGCGCTTTAAAGGCGATCCAGAAAAAGCAGCGTACGTAAGAGCCATACATGAGAGAAAGGAGCAGTAGGCAGGTGAAGTTGCAGAAGCTTATGAGATTGCAGAAGATGCAGAAAGCGCACGCAGGAAATCTCTTGAAAGACGTTGACGGAGAGACTTTTTTGCCTTCGAAATCTTCTAAAGAGATGTGCGCTGTTGCTCAAAGGTAAAAAATTGCCAGGATGAAAATAAGAACAGTTCACAGATGGTCAGGTGAATGAAGAATACTCTGATCAAAGAAAAGAACCAAACCTATCATGTGGATGGAGGGGTTGAGGTCCACTCAACCGAACGAACCGGAAGTATGCTAGGCAACAGGACAGGTGTTAGACAAGCAAGGCTGAATGGCTGCTTGCAGCTCAGCGGTAGGGGGAACTAGGGCTATGGGCATTAGTGTGAGACTGCACTTCGTGTTGTCACTCCATCAAAGCAAGCATAGGCGCTTGCGCGACAAATGAGAGACGACAGCTCAACGCCGCTTGTGTTATCCGCTGCCTACAATAGTGAACCCTGCAAATGAAACAAGCCGAACTCTTAGGAAAACTGGAACCACAAGAGCAGACACTTCTGTTGACCGAAAAGCAAAAAGAAAAAACATACAACAGCGGGTATTCGCTAGTGGTCACCCACCTAACTACTAATCCGCCGGTACGTTGCTTAAATAGGGCTGAGCGAACGGGAAGCCTTGTTTTCAACGTCCTATGGTCGTATGTGATAAATTTGCCCATTTTGGAAATTTATATTGCATCACTAGAAACTCAGATATCAAACAGCGCTGAGCGAACGGGAAGCCTTACTGTCTCCCGTGCGACTGGCGGTATTTTTCCTAAATTTCGTGTAAACGGCAGGCAAAAACCAGACTACTGAAAGAGGGAATCTGCTTAAACGATAAATTTCCGTAAACAGGTATTCGATGGCGACAAGGTACGTCATGCTAATTATGCTTTGGACGCTTGAGGCACATACGAATCTGGAAGCTGCATTAGCCGCCAGCAATAAAGCCACAAATATCCAGGGGGCCCAACAAATACACATCCTGACAGCTGCCTTGATCGATCCTGTACCCCTGAGACAAAATTCATTCTCTGTACATCGGTATTAGAATCTTAGAAAAATCTATTAACGTAGATGTACACCGAGCTGGACACTTTTACTTGGCACGACCACCTCACGTTACAAATCATCAACCCCATCTGTTGGGAGATCCGTAGTACTAGTGCTGAAGGAAAGTAACAGAAAACGTATTCAATTCATTGGGTTGTCTCTCTCTCTCTGTCGTTATCTGGTGAGGGAAAATGTATGGTGGGGTATGAGAGCTAGTCCCTTATGGGCTAGCTCTACCCCTCACGTAATCACACCAGAGGGGCATCGACATCTACGGTCCAACACCACTGTTAAACGAGGACACTGCATTCTACATACTCAGTTTCGATTCAAAAGTCTATTTTGCATTTTTCTTACACGTCCAAGCGTTGTGCCCAGTGTTTCCACAGAGTCCACAGCGGCGTAAAGCTAGAGGAGCACTTTCTTGGTCACCACTACCTCCACTGTTCTTTGATCGCTGGGCTGCTGAAGACGACTTAGTAGCTACCTGCGCTGATGCTGCACCATACTCCATTGTACCGCCGTGCTGGATTCGCTTCCTTTTACGCGCTTTTCACCCTGTCATCATTTCTAATTGCTCTTCAAGCTCTGTAATGGGAGAGCTCATCAGCACGTTTTCGTGTAGCATCAACTCAGCTCCTTTGACAAGCTGCGCAAACCCCTGCTGTGCTGCAACAGGTGACCGTTTAAATGGAGCACTTACCAGCTTGATTGGGACCTGTTGAAGTGAAGGATCACTCCTTATATATACCAATCCCGGCAGAGGTGAAAAGGTGATCACCATTTTGCTGCTGCTTGCGCGATCAGGACCCAAACTCATGCGTATTGCTTAGAGTTCTCGACTCCCAACGTGTTGCCGGTGCAAGGGGTGGTGATGGAGTACGAAAATGCACTTGCAGACGGCCAAGCACTTCCTGAGGATTGGTAGGGACTAGTCCTGCTGCCTCGAAGGCCTTTTGACATATATTCGCGTTAAAAAATTCGAAAAACGCGTTTCTGAAGGCTGGAAGAAAGCCTTTCTTGTCAATATGAAAGACGCGTCGATGCGCCACGCCTTGCACGCGTTTTGTGTACTTCCGCTTTAACACACAGCGAGAGAAATATGTTTGGAATTACCACAACAACAAAATATCTAAGAACATCTGCCGGTGGCCGTAACGGACAAGCACAACATGCGAGCAAGCTTCAAAACATGACGCATTCCTCGAACGCAAGGACAACCATTTAGCCGCGATGCAGCAACACAAGAAGCGACGACAGAGCCCAGACAACCTATTACACAGTAGTCCCAACACCACACAACACCACACAGTCACAGATGGGTTTCTTTGAAAACCCACCATCAATCGACAATGTTTGCAACGTCCCGCATCGACGAACCATCAATTCGAACGGCATAATCTCTCGCATGAATCAACTCACAGACATCCGGCACGCTACGATCGGTACTACAATACTAGTCATACAGACAGCTTCGCCCACTGCCGCCCCCAGCCCGTGTCAAAGGCCTGGTCTCCCTTCGACACAACTGAAAAGGTCTGAGGAGATTCATGAGAGCGCTCTCATTCTCAGTAGACTAGACGGCGCGCACGAAGTGGAGCATCGCTCTCGTGGAGCTGCGTCACGACAAATGACACTGCCGCTGCGTTCGGCGGTAGATCGCACCACAAAATACGGCCACATAGGACCCTAGTGGCCGGAGTTACAATACCAAGAAACAACAAAAACTGAGAACATATTTCGGCTCTAAGGGCAAGAGAGCAAACTTGAATACACCGAAGGTCGATCATTTGAGGAAATGAAGGTATTGCAGCTGTAAAATACGAGGCAAGGTGCCTCCACGAGATTTGAAGCATTGTTTTTAGAGTATAAACCTAAACCGCCTCCGTTCTAGCGCCTGGCGCATCCTTAGTGCCCCATGGGAGGTCAAAATGTATATAAAGACAACTGCCAAATGTACCAGGACGTAAACCGAATACTAATGTCAGAGTTATAACATAATTACTCACTGGAGTAAGAGGTTAACCTTTTGCTTCTGACAACAACTACTACTACCCCTCGCATAGAACGTGAGAACAAGCTAGAACATGACCGAGGACACAAAAGCTTGCTCATGTAATTGTTTTCACACCTTTGCTCACGTTCGTGCTAGCAATAAAGTTCGCTATTGAGGTTCTAAGTAAGACAATGTGCCTGTAACAGACCGGCTATTTCTTTATGTCCGGCCCGTTCCGCAACCTCCAGTGGCGTCCAACCTTCATTGTTTTTCGTGTCAACGTCGACTCTGCCAGTGCAAAGCAGCAGCTCAACTATTCTCTTGTGTCCATTCTCTGCCGCCCATGTTAAGGGAGTCCATCCGTTGTTATTTCTCGCATCGACCGTGATGAGTTGCTTGACTAGCAGCTTTTCAACAATATTCCGATGCCCTCCCTGTGCCTCTAACAGCAATGACGTATCTCCATCCCCGTCTCTTGCGTTGATATAGACCATACCAGATTCTAGCAAGATTTCCGTGATGCCTTCGTGGCCATCTTCCGCCGCCAATAGCAAAGGCGTTGATTGATGATTGTTTCTAGCATCCACGTCAACCTCCCCAGTGTTCAGCAGCAGCTCCACTGTGTCAGTGTGACCATTATATGCTGCCAACATCAACGGTGTGAACCCATGGTTGTCCTTCGCATCAACATCAATCTTGCCAATGCCCAGCAGCAGCTTGATTGTATCTTTATAACCGTAGTATGCCGCCTGCATTAGCAACGTCCATCCGTCGTTGTTCTTCGCATTAACATCAGCGCCCTTATCAACCAACAGCCTCACAATCTGCTTGTGGCTTTCATATGAGGCGGCTTGGAGTGCGTTCCCATAGTATCCACCCTGGGCGTTGACATCAGCGCCCTTCTCGACCAGCAGCCTCACAATCTGCTCGTGGCCTCCAGATGAAGCGGCTTGGAGTGCGTTCCTATGTAATCCACCTTGGGCGTTGACATCAGCGCCCCACAGTAGCCGATTGCGTTGCTTCGCCAACTTACTCAAAACACCTTTCGCGTTATCATCAAGGGCAATGTTATTCGGCCGTCCTCGTTTAAAAAGGGTAAAGCGGGGCTAGGTGCTTAGTTGTTCCGCCCTACAAGACCTGACGTTGGAGATGAAGAAGGATAGGCCTGGCATCGACTTCCTTCTACCCCCACTCCTACAACACTACTCTTTTAATCTCGCATGGAGGAGACGAAGACAAGAAACACCTCTACTAAGAGGTAGCGTAAGCAAGAACCGCCTCCGCTCTAACGCCTGGCGCGTCCTCAGTATCCCATCGGAGGTCAAAATGTATGTAAAGGCAACTGCCAAATATACCAGGACGTTAATAGAATACAACAACAATACATGAACACCACAATACGACAGCCTATCTCTCCCCTGTGTTCTCCCAATACTCTAGGCACTTGATACGTCACGATATCCTCTCTAAACTGTAGTGAAATGATTGCTTTGACATTAGCTAGAGCCTGCTGATAGCCTCGTTCAAGGCGGCTATTATGGGGCTGTAAAGTTGATCTGGGTCTCCATTAGGTGTTCCAAAGCTCATCTTCTCGTCCTTGTTCAAAGGAAAAAGGATCTTCCTGATCCTCAGACAGAGGGGCTTCACGACATCCATAGTCTTTGGAAACTCACCCATGATATTCTCAAGGCCGTCCACGGTCATATCGCCTGCTTTAATCCGGGCAATATCTTTAAAAGTTCCGATCTCTCATTTCCGAAGGAGGCTCTCTTTGGGCGGCTTCTGTTCACCACCGAGTCCATTGCTCCATGCTTGACGTGAGCACATCCAGAGCAAGACATAGAAGAATGACTCAAGATCGTGGCGGTAGGTATGATCGGCCTTGCGCAATACCTCCACCGCCATAAATTGCATCGTGCCGGTCTGGTGCCGTGCCCCACTCGGCCCACTGTCTCGTACTTTGGCCAAGTCAAGGTCGATGAGCATGCCTTTGAAGCCATTGGCTGTTTCGGGGTTTGTGATAATGATGTTGTTCGAAGAGATGTCGCGGTGCAAGATCTTGCCCTTGACATAGAGAGACTGATGCGCTTTGATCGCATCCCGCTCAGATTCCAGCAGTTCCTTGACGGTTCTAAACTCGCTGATGACGCGACCGGCTGGTGAGACAACAAGGCAAGAATAGATCCTGTTCTCCCACAGGTCTTCGCCAGCTGTGTATAGACTCGGCTTAGTGTTACCGATCGATAGTTGACCGTTCAACACAACAGCCAACTTGGACTTCTGACTAGTAGACCGCCGCCTCTTTGATCCAGGTGCATTGTCTGAGGTGTGATCAGATGAGGATTTGCGCTTGCTTGGCGTATCCGTGTTTGTCGGTGGATCGTCAAAGTGAACGTCCTCGCTCCGGAAACGGTGGGCCGCCGAGAACTGCAGCCCTTCTCGCATCTCTGCGATGGTAGTAATCCGACGATGTGCCACGATCCTGGCCACGCCCTCGACGCCCATCGCTTCCGCCAGCTTTAGTTGTTCCACCTCGAGCTTCCGCTTATCCGATGCCCATGAAAATTTGGCAACGTAGCTGTCCTGGGTCTCGTAGCATGTCGTCCCGCGGCATACAATGGCTTTCTGCCTGACCATTGCCTTGTCCAGTCGGAGTCTTGTTTCTTTGCCGCTTGCGTCATCTAATGTGACATAACGATGCCCATCCTGCCGCTCGACAAACGTATCCAGGCCCATCATATTGTCGTCCATTGTAGCATAGCCAACTAGAGCGCGCGCAAGCTTATCTGGCTCGTTGTGGATGTCGAAGGGACCCGAGCTGTATGCCCCCGACCGATCGAAGACCCAAAGTTCCATTTTGAAAGCGCAAAGAGAAAAGGCGTGGGCAAATCGGCGCGTCGGCTGGTCAGCGAAGACGCTCCGCACATAACGCGTAAGCTGGAGAAAGTCGGCCTTGAACCTGCTTGTATCGTACGACTTCTTCTGCTCCCCCACAACAAGGACGTTTTTGTACCAAAAGGTATCGCTCGCTTCGGCAGCCGGTCGCTGTAAGAAAAGGTCCATCTGTCCTTTTCGTTCCTTGAACTGGTTGGCGGTCCTGGTGGTGTGGAACTTGTATGGCGCGTTGTCCAAGAAGCGCTCCTCCAGAGAGTGAAGCCAGTCCCAGACCGGCTTTTCGTCTGGTATGGATGGGAAATCCGTCCACCTACTCCCGTCGTGTGTTGTCAATATCCCCTCGAGCATCGCCTTCTGTTCTTTGTGCCAGCACTTGGAGTCAAAGAACTTGTCCCAGAAGCCTCCTACATTGCGAAAGGTGCAATCCTTTATCTCCTCGAAAAGCTCTCCTTCGACAACGTCGCGCGTTTCGCCGTCGGCAAGGCGACTCGAGCTGGACTTGATGAGTGTCCCTCGGAATGTTGGAGCAACGCTAGAAGACGTAGGAGTAAGGGCGCTGAGGGTGCCAATGATATTGAGCACATCTTCCCAGATCTCAATGTCGGCGGATTTATCAATGACGTGGTGAACAAGAGGGCGAAACTGGTCGAGCTTGATAGTACCTCCTCGAACGCGCTGCTGTATCGAAAACAACTTGGCTGCCACGTTACCACTTTGATCGGAAGAAGGAAGATTGAATGCTGCGGACGAAGCGACTAAAACACCCAAGAGGCTTGCCACAACACCATCTGACAGCACGTCGGCGCAATCGTGTAGTTTAACTCGAACGCTCTCCAATGCGTCGCCAAGTGGATTCTCTGTAATGATCTTGACCTCATCCTTACTCAATATCATTTTGGTATTTGTCATCGTGGCCGGGAGATATTTAGCAGAGATCTCTGCGGTTGAGTTGGGTTAAGTCGTAAACAAAGACGCGACTGATCACGTGGCTGCGATGACCCTTGGCGGTGGGCCACCTGGCCGCAGCTGGGTCGTTCTCATTTTGCCCCTACTCAGGTCTCTCAACCACCCAAATGCAACATGCCTGACTCTCATTTACGTTAAAAGTCCGATCGGAAGTCTTCTGGACTAAATATTCACGGGCAATGTTATTCGGCCGTCTCTGTTTGCTAATGGGCCGTTTTTATCTGAAAAGAGTAAAGCGGCATCAGGTGTTTAGTTGTTCCGCTCCGAGGAACTTGAAAGCTTCTACCTATCTTCAGTATCTACAAATCTACGCTACGACTATATTTTTCCGAGCAAGATTTTCTTTGTTTTGAGATTTACTTCAAGGTAGGGGATTCAACCTTCCGAGCAGGTTTGAAAGGGCGCTGCCAGAAAATGCATTTGGTGAGGATCACTCAGCTTGAAAGCTTTGATGTTATCCGGAGCGGAATAACTAAATTCCTAGAGCCAATTAGCAAACAAGGACGGCCGAATAACATGCCCATATCCATCTTGAATGCGGAAGTAACGAATACGACGCATGATCTGGGTTTGACCTTAGATATACTTCACATCGTAGTGATGTCATTCACGGAGAGCGATGAGCGTTGCGCCAGTATCTTTTGATAGATCAGATGCCAGTATATGGGGCCGTCGTTGTTCTTCGCGTTGAAATCAGCGCCCTTATCGACCAGCAGCCTCACAATCTGCTCGTGGCCTCCAGAGGAAGCGGCTTGGAGTGCGTTCCCATATGTTCCACCTTGGGCGTTGACATCAGTGCTTCTATCAGAGAGGCACTTCACTGTATGTGATAACCCTCCTAGGGCCGTGTAATACAGCGCTGGAGCTACCGGCAGTCGATCAAAGCTATACCATGCTGGATCGGGTCGGTAAAGATCGTAGCAGACTTTGTAAGCGTTTCTTGAAAAACAGAACAATTGTTCGATCAGTTGCAGCGTTCTGTTGTCCGTATCCTGAGCCCTTGCTGCATTGATAATCCAGTATCGTGCTACATAATCCGCGAAGGGAAAGTGTTGCACTATTTCTTTTGACGGAACGTTTTCCGTAAATTGTACTAAGTAGGAAAGACAGACTTTTGCAATCGCAGCTCCAGCATGGCACTCTTGGAAATCCAGTTCGATATCGCTGTCTAGCCGATTCGATTGCAAGTATTCTTGAACCGAGAAATGAGCCAATTGAAGCTCTACGCGAGTTTTGCTTTTACCACCAATTTTGATTTCATCATGTGAGTCCTCTTTAATGGAAACGACTGCCACTAAACTCGAGCAATAGCGCGATATCTCCTTAGGGTCCGGCATTCTGTACTTTGGAGAAAAGTATGACTCTTTGTCTGTTCTTACAGCTATTGCATCAACAGCCTCTTCTATCGTTAATGGTCGCTCGGAAAACGTGATAAGCTGGAGAAGGATGGTAGCATATCGCTTGTGTTTGAGTGGTATGGCGAGTATTATCCTGCGGTACGTTTCATCCAACGTTTCGGGAAGGGAATTTAGCTCGCTTTCGAGAGTGCTATAGTTGAGACAACTTTCTAGTGCATCGATCTGGCATGCAGCCCATCGGAACCCATTCGGCTTTAGTGTGTTGTTCCGAGTAAAAGAATGACAGTATACACAGGCTCTACCTACGTGCCATCGGCCTTCTGCATAAGTGCAGCCTCGATCTCCTCATGCTCATCCGAATGTTCTTGCCATCTCTTCAGACCATCTCCCTCCCTGACCCTAGTATGAATGTGTGCATTGATGCCATCACGGGTAAGGCCGCTCTGGGTAGGAATCCTGTAGTCCTTGTTAACTACATTGGTTAACGTCGATTGTATATCATGTTCCAGCCGACTTGTAGCAAGAAATTGGACATTTTTTCGTCCTGAGCCTAGCAGGTGACTTATCCATGAGAGCAACCCTTGGGTGCGTGACCCTGCCCGCGTGCTACACTCGTCGAGAGCATTCAACACAATATAGGCATGTTCCAAGCAATCCACCATGTGCAAGAAAACCTGACAAAGCGACTCGTGTGTTGGTTGACGATCTCGATCTTCATAGGAGGAGAATAGCAAACCCAGTTGCTTCTGCGCATTCTTACTCTTGTAGTAGAGCTGGCTGATAAGGTATCGCACCATGCTGTCCAGTGTCTGCTTATGATTATCACTAAAGTCGAAATAAAAGTATAGAATTGTTGATGGGGGAAGAGTCTTCTCTAAGTCTTCAATGATAGTAGAACTAAGACTTGTCTTGCCGCATCCAGGTATGCCATAGAGCCACAAAGTAGAGTTTTGCTGTTTCTTCCATTGAGTGTACACATGGCTCTGCAAAAACCAGAGTCCCGTACCTTCTTGGCGTTGTTGTAAAGCCTTGTTATAGTTCGTCGATGGATCCGGGGGCGATAACCACCGTGCAATATCTTTTCGTCTCGCCTCAGATGATAGGTCTTCTATAGTAGATGTTGTGTGTTGGAGATTACGATGGATTTCCTTCGTGTCTTGTAGGACTTATGTAGTGTCAACAAAACATCTATACGTAGCGGGATCGACTAACCAGACTTAAGAACATTGGTAATGCTCTTCTCAGCATCAACCTTGTTCGGACTAGATTCAGTCTCATGTTTTCAGCAAATTGACCCAAAATGGTTAGTCGTGTTGGTGAGTAAGTCAGGTTCATGAATACCGAAAACGGAAATACACGTGACTGCATTCTCAAAGCGGCGCCTCGACAGACGGCGGGTCGCACGGGAGAACTTCAAATCGGCCCGTGGGAATCATCCCAGATCATCCCTTGTATTTCCATTGTTGAAACGGCAAAGGGTGTCACATAGGTGATGTAGGTGAATCAACAACAGTCGTTGCAACGAGGTGAGCAAATGGGTTGATTGCGATTGATTGATTCTACATGCTACGGAAGAGAGTTGCACGACTGTTGTCGTGCTGCTGTGCGACATATATATGTCTACTTACGGTTGCTATATATATAGCAACCGTAAGTAGACATCTCAACCGTGACAACTTCCAACATCCATAGACCAGCACACTTGAAACCACCTACACCTTACCAGATGAGTTACTCATTTGGTCTTATATAGTCATATACTTCCATACAGAGTTGCCAACAATCAAATCAAATCAAGTCTCGCGAACGGCCCTACCGTTGGGGCGTGCACGCGGTCACGAACCAGATAGTGCTGCGTGAAGAGACTTGATTTGGACTTGATTTGTTTGTTTGGCAAATCTGCTTCCATAGACGTTAAATCAAAATCCAATCCAATCTTATGAGCTTGTCAAGCTTACAGTACTCCATTCTGTCTCCACAGTACCGTATTACGGCCTGTTGGATGCACTGTTTCGACGTGTGCAGCGATAGTCTGCTTGAAAACTTCCGGCTTAGATATGCAGTTCGACACAGGAGCCAGCTGAAGGGAGGTTGTGAAGCTGCCCTTATCTGGAAGTATGGTGTTGAGCTGATGTATGTCGACCACAACGGCTCGTCGCTGAGGCTGTGGCTTTACCAGCTCTGCCATGCAAATCGAAGCAAGAATGAAGTGAAGAGGGTGAACAGCTATCACCATATGGGCTAACATATGCTCAAGATGCACAAGATTGGCCCTACCACATGTGAGCAGATCAAATCGATGGTGACCGATAGGTCACCATTCGAAGCAGCCGCTCTAGTCTCAGGCGAAGCTTCCCAGCCATCTCATAAGCCGTAGCATGAGGGGGCTTTCCTGAAAGCTTTCATCGACCGGGTCATACAAAATCATGTCAGCTTTCTTCAGGTGGTGTCATTAAAAACCCGAGACGTACTGATCTGAAACTGAATTGGCGTGATGCGCGCTCTGCCGAGCTCAACAACGACTGTCTCGCGATATATACTGTTACAGCTGGGGCTAGTAAAGAGGTGGTGGTGGAGATGGTGAGTGGGTTGGCCAGCAAGGTGGCAGCAAGTGTTGATTTTTGGACGTCGAGCAATAATTCCATGAGCTTCCTCAGGTCTCCCGGCTTGACAAATACTTTGGCGACCTACGAGAGTACCTTACAAACCTAGTTGCCGCTACCAGGATTTACTCGCAGACCCCTGGCTCTGGAGGCTTCAGATCGGCCGTACTCGGTATTCTGTTGTGTTCAAGATGGCGCACGATCACCTCACCATACCGTCCACCTGCTGCGACCAAAAGCGCGCGTTCAGCACGGCGCGCAGGACAATCACCATCGATCACTGTTGATCGAGCCGCTCTCAGTAGCATTATTATTGAAGCCCTCCAGCTGCAGAAGAACTGGTTCAACCGCAGTGTCGTACCGAGTGAGCTGGCGGATCTACAGGTGTTCCCATTAATTTAAGAGGATGAGATGGTTAACCGAAGCCCATCAACCGAGTCACAGGCATCCATTGTCACTGAAGGTTGAGAAACCTCACCACCAAGATGTAACTGTATTTAGGTACTTTCAATCCAACTTCGACCGCACTACGCTTCGCACTACGCTTCGATTCGAACAGTGAGGCTCATGGTGATCGAACGAAACGAAGGATTACCAAAGACCGATCGAACGCAGTGAGATAGGGCTCAATCGAATCGAACTACGTTACGTTGGGAGCGCTGACTATTAGTCAACAGAATGAGAGATGGAGGCACTCGCAGATTTTACTCTCAGAAAAATTTATCTATTTAAATAACTCCAACATGTAAGAAGCCTGTAGCTGCTTAATGCTGCATTTGTGATATTCCCGGCCTCACTGCTTAGTCCCAATCCTTGGCTGCCTGACCATACAATAATGCACATCCTTCCCCTTTCCGCCCCATTTTGTCCTATCCCACTCAACAGCCTTCTTAATCTCAAACCCATTTTTTTCATACAGTGGTCTCGCGGCCTGTGTGCCGTCCAAATATGTCACCAGGCCCTCATCATCCGCCTTCTTCAGTCCCCACTCCAACAACAACTTGCCAGCTCCACGACCCTGGTGATCAGGATGGGTAGCTAGACTATTTAGCATGAAAAATGGATTCTCTGTACCCATGATTTCTTTGCGAGACAAATCCAAAGGGTCAAAAAGAGAAGCGAAAGCATCAAGTCGAAGTTCCGGCGGAAGGAAAGTCGAATAGCGTGGACCGAGGTGTCCGACTGCTGCAGGATCTACTGCTACCGGAACAGATGCAATCTCGACCTGCCCTTCTTTCATTCCTTTCTCAGTATATCTATGCACGCTCTCATCTTCGATGTTCAGCATCTTCCAAACTGCAGCTGCGATAGTCCGACCACCGTTGTCAGCCGGATCATCTTCGCTCGGTGGCAGATCGGTATCGACCACCTTCCAATGCCATACATGGGGTGTGCCGATTTCGCGCTTGCGGTCTTCTGCTACGCCGCGTATTGAGGATTCTCTGATGGAGCCTCTGTGAAGGACATCATGTGTCGGACCGTAATAAGCATTCGATCTGATACGGATCCATGATAGAGCATCTGAGGGGCGTATGGGATGGAGTTCTAGGGGCATTTGGCTTATTGGTAGTAGATAGTGACTTGTATTATTGTGAAGGTCTTCCCAATTAGCGAGACTGCTTTTGTATTTTCAGTTAACAACAGCAGAGAGAACTCCAGTACCTTTGCGCCAGAAATATCTCAATATCTCTAACATTTGCGTATCTGGACAACAATCAATGATGAGTCACACGAGTGTAGTAGGTAAGCGGGATCAGGTAAGCATCCAGCAGCTTTGCTGCGCCTCCCAAGCCTACCCTTTTTGAGTAAAGTCAGGGCGAAACGACTTGATAACTAGCATCGGATATGCATAGCTCAGCACATTTGAGTTAGCAGGAAGTAGGATAAGAATTCTGAGGATAAAGCTTAGTACTGTGTAATTCTTGAGTATATTCAATGCTGTGCCCCATACGTTAGCGTGCAGGTATTACTGAGAAAATAAGATAAGCCTCTGGGGCTTTCGTATTCTCATCAAATCTCCTGCACGTGTCAAACATTGCTACCGGCCAGATGTGGCTGAAGACGTGCTTTCCAAAGAACCATATCGCAGTGCACGCGGCCCGCCCGCATGCCTGAGATATATTGAAGATACCACAGGGCGATTGGGGCTCTTATGACACATTCTCATTTTATACAGAGTGCTCATGTTGCTAGCAATGCTTCTAATTCGTCTAGCTCTTCAAAAAAAACACGCATCGGCAGTGCTGTGATTATACAGGCAATCACGAGTGAACGCCTGCTATTCTATCTTTGTCCTCCTGCTACTTTTTTTCGTCCTGACCGTGCTCACGATAGTCCTCTATTGAAGGTCATCTTATGTGCAGAGGGAACCCTCAAGCAGCATTCGCACATAATATTGCACTCGCAACGAGAACACACGACAAGAATTGCGTGTTGATGTGACAATTGCATATGTTCTATTTGAACTTTTGTTCTGGCCAGCCCATGCATCAGTCGTTTGTACGCATCTATACGCCTACACAACACCACAACATAAAACTACCATGCTAAGGCAAAACGTCCTGATATAAACGGGCAAAGCTCATGCAGTTAGAGTCACTCTAATGCTTGAACACAGTAGCCTCGCTCCATCGGCTCGCGGCCTTGCTCCTATACTCGTCCTTGGCCTTTTCATCGCTTTTCCATTCGTCTAGCAATGCCAGTCCCTCTTTGGCCTGCTCAAATGTGATGCTGGGTTGATCCAGTGTTTTCGTAAGGTCCGCTTCGTTCTGGCTCTTGGTGCTAACGTCAAGGAAGTAGCGAGCGGCGTACGCAGCTTGTAGGTGTGGTGCGCTTTCGGAGTGCTTATGGATAAAGTCGTTGTTGTAGGCTTTCAGGTCAGCGTCTGCGGCTGGTATGGTGAAGATTTCCTTGATGACCTGGGAGGCCTCTGTTGGGAGATCAGAAGCTTTATTGACTGTAGTTATCAGCATAATGTTGGGGTGCGTAGGAAGTAGGGATGACTTACCAGCTTGGCGGAGGCGCACGCTCTGTTCATGCGCTTTCGGGTTCTCGGGGTCTAGCTCTCGTGCCGCTTGCAGACATTTCAGGGCAAGCAAGTACTTATTGCTTCTCAGGTAAACCTCGAAACCGACATTCTGCGCCTCAACGATCTGTGTGCTGAGTTCAAGCATGGGCTTCAAGAATCTCTGTGCAGCTTCAAGGGGCTCCTTAGTTTGCAACAGCTTCTCGCCATTGGGGTCTGTGTCCTCTTTCCTAGTCTCTCCGTCATCTGCCTTTGCGGTCGCCTTGGCAGCAGCGGCAGCCTTCCGGTCAGCCTCCTCTTTCTCTTTCCTCTCCCTTTCTTTCTTTGCCTTCTTCTCGGCCTTCTTTCGTTCTGTGGGGTCTAGCTTATCAAGGTCCATTTGGTCGGGGTTGGCCAATTTAGGATCGTCTGCCAGCTTGAGGTAGATTTTGATTGCGTTGATGGCTGCCCGTGTGAAGAAAGGGTGGTTACGGAGGTGGTCTTCCCATCTGATCATATCGATGTACGCACGAATCTGTCCCTTTCGTAGTGAGAAGCTGTGGAAGTCGAACTGATCTTCGTGCCACACGTCGAAGATATCTGCTATCGCAGTGAAGCGCTTGAGTGCCAGACCATACTTTTGCTGGCGCGCATACGCCTCACCGTCTTCAAGCAAATACCACATACACTGCATATCATGCAAATCACCCAGTGGGCCTCCAACGGCCTCGTTGCGTGTGAATTTGCTCATTGTTGCAAGCGCCTTCTCATTCTCATTGTTGCGAAGCTGGTACTTGGCACACTTGGTGTTGATGTATCGATCGCGCTCGTCAAGCTCACGCGCATGATTGATCGTGACTGAGGCTTTCTGAACGTCACCGGCGTGCTTCTGAATGCGTGCCTTAGTCTGGTGGTAGTCAACTGACTTGGGATCCAGTTCGATGAGTCGGTCAATGTACTCATTGGCCTTATTCAGATCGCGGCTCAATGCATAATTGTAGTGCTGAGCTAGGAAATACAGCACAGACTGCTCGAAACGATCTGATTTGTCGCCATTTGTCTCTTCTTTCGCAGAGCCGTTGGCCTTCCTGTCAGATTCGTAGCCAAGGACCAGCTCTTCGATGATAGCTTTCTTCTCAGCATCAGCGTACAGCGACTTGATGTTGGGGAAAGTCGAAGGAACACCCTTGTTTAATTTCCAGCGGAGGTACGAATCTGCGGCAATCTTGAACGCATCGCCAGACAAGAAATCTAGAGGGACTCGCCTGGTGGCATCGTTACGGCTGTTTTTGTCGGCGTACGACTGGTAAAGTTCGGCCAGCTTCTCAATGTCTGCTTCCTTCTCGCGGCTCAAACCAAGCGCCTTCTCCAGCCCATTGAAATATGCACGGTATTCGCTGTTCCTGTCCAGCAACTTGCGGTATGCCTGCTCAGCTTCCTCGTTACGTCCCAAATCAAGTAGGTACTTGGCTCTTAGCTCTAATACGGCAGTGCGGTCCAAGTTGGTCTTGAGGATCTCATCCAAGTGCTTCAGTGCGCGTTCGGTATCCCCTGACTCGGCGATGATCGTGTTCTTATACAGAACAGCTTCGGAGTGCTCAAGATCACCCTTTGGTGGCGTCTGCTTAAGCGTCTCTTCGTACGTCTTCAAAACATTTTCTGCCTCGACCAAGTTGCCTGCAAGATGAAATGCTACAGCCAAAGCAGTCCAGTTTTGCCTCAATTGCGGGCGCTCCTGCATCATCTTCCGTCTGCTTTCGATATAGCCGTCATAATCGCGAATCTGGCATTGGAGAAGGGCAAGGTCACGTAGGATGTTCAGAGAGCCTGGTTCTATCCGCAGCGCGAACTTGTATGCCTTGATTGCTTCCTCATAATTCTTAACTGAGCGCCACAGTAAACCGTAGACGTGCCAGCAGATATGCGATTTCATGTCATTTTTGAGGGCGAGCTTGCAGAGCGCGAAGGCTTCGTCACCATGACCTTGCGAATTGAGAATGAGTGCTTTCATCGCTTGTGTATCGCCATGATTGGGGTGCTTCTTTAGGATCTGGTCGGATGCTTTGAGGCCTGGTGGGGTCAGCATTGCAAGTTGGCGTTGTTGCATGTTGACGCACCCTTCTTGTATTGCTTGCCCTCATAGTACTTGACAACAGAGCGAAAGAGCGTCTGCTCCTTGCTAGGTAATGGCTGCGGCATGGTGTTGGTGGTGATGGTGGTAGTGGGGTGTTTGCGGTAATATGTGAGTTTGAGAGCTGCCACACACGAACGTTTCGATCAGAATCAAATCGTTCAATTGGACACGATGGCGAGAGAGATACCGGCGAATGAGGGGAGAATGCAAGATCAACAAGAAATCATTGCGCCGTTGAGATAATGCAAGGTGGAAGTGACCGTCTTATGTTGTGATGTGCGTCACGCCGTAGGTACGGGGAGCTTTGAATTTCGATGTCGGCGCCGTAGTAGCGCCCGCACTGAAGCACGTGCCCTCCACATTCACCTACCCCTTTACCTGGACATACGACAAAACATAGGAGAGAACACAGTCGAACAGAGCATTAACATTTCATTCAGAGAACCATAGTTCTAATGCATACAGTATGCGGAGTGGTCAAAAATAGAGAGCACGAAGTACATCCAGCTCAATAACAATTATAACTGTGTCATATCTCGTTATGCATTTCATGTACAAAATACAGGCGTAGTTCATATGTAGATTGCCACATTCTCACTTTGCCGTGCGTCTTGATCGTCGCAGCCCTTTTGTGTCTCCGCTTTTGACGTCCTCTGTAGCTGCTGTCTGCTTGTTCATTTTGGCCACCGTGCCAGCAGCTTTCGAAGTCTTGGTAACAACTGTAGCAACCTCTTCTCCAGGTACTTCATATGATCTTTTCATGTTGGCTGTTTTCGTCTTTTTCGGTGTGACCTTACCGGCCTTCTTCTGCTTTTTTGAAGCGGGCATCTCATCTTCGCCTTTAAACTCATCCTTGACCTCATAGTCAACCTTCCGCCCTCGCTTCGATCTGTTCGCAGCCGGCGTTTCATGTGCTTCGTCGACAGTTTCATCCTTGTTCGCCTTAACCCTCCTCTTCGTGTTGTTCTGTGGCTTGACTTCCGCCTCGCCCTCCTCACTCTCGTCTGCGGCACCCTCAGAAGTATCGCCAGCGACGGCAGCTGTCTTCTTCTGCACGCTGGGTACAACTGCAGATGTGCGCCCACCAACCGTCAGGAACGTAATCTTTGCACCGTTCGGCAGCTTGCCCCCAGTCTTCTTGCCCTTGTCCCACCGATATTTCATCAGCCAGTCTGCCGGGAACTTGTCCGACTCGGCAAGCGTCTCGACTGCCGTATCGCACACATACATGATGGCGTCATGTAGCCTCTTGATTTGCTCATCACTGAACGTATTGCTGTATTGCTCAGGATGTAGTCGCGCCTGATACATTGTCTCATCGGCCACCCAGTTTCCTATCCCGGAGATATTCGCCTGGTCCAACAGCAGGGCTTTGACCGGCACCTTCTTTCTTCTCAACAACTGTGTCAACCACTCCACAGTCAGCAAATCCTTGTCAATCACCGGGTCGGGCCCGTTTTCTTTTAACGGTGACATTTTCCGAATGTCCTCTGCCTCAGCATCAATCAATCGGACCCGCCCCAGCCGCCTCGGGTCCACAAACGCAACCTCACACTTTGGCTCGCCTTTTAAATTCAACACAAACTTCCAAAAACGGGGTGGCCAATCCGTCTCCTCCTTTTTCGGTTTGTAGTACCCGCTTGTATCGTCATTGCTAAACTTCATCCATCCTGTCATGCCCAAATGCATAAGGGGATGTGGTTTTGAATCCATGACGAGCCAGAAGTATTTACCTTGTTGGCGTGCATCGAGCACCTTCTTACCAGTCAAAGCGGTCTTGAAGGCAATTGCCGTAGTCCCAACTTTGCCAAAGAGTAGGTCGTCTTCTTCTGCTCGGACGGAAGCAATTGTGCGGCCGACAAGATGCTTCTTGAGGTAATGCACTATGCGTGCTACTTCTGCAATCTGTTGAGGTTAGATCCGGAGCGTGGCTGGAGTCTACAGAGCTTACCTCAGGCATGATGATAGTTGACAGTGTGCACCTAAGATGTATGTGCTTCAACACAATGATTTAGGAGCAGTTTTGATGGCGAAAATAAACATCAGACAACACTGGCTCCGTATGTAATAGCAGACAGTTGAGAGTTATTAAGAAAGGAACAATGACGACTTGATTTGAAGTCATAGCTCCCTTCCGCGACGCGCTTTCTCGTCGCGGACACGTCTTCACGAGACTAACCCGCACGACGTCATTGGCCAATTCGAAAACCATAAACCTCTATCCCCAACCATCATATCAATGTCTTCCAAAACGCGCCATGTCCTAATAACAGGCGGCAGCCGGGGTATCGGCCTCGCGATCGCACAGGCTTTTGCCAAAAAATCCTATCGCTGCACACTGATCTCGCGCTCTCAGTCCAACCTCGAATCCGCACTCTCAAGTCTCGTACCAACTACCTCGGGATTCAAACACCATCATATCGTAGGCTCAGTCACATCTCCCGGCTTCTGGACCACAAGCAACTTTAAGGAGCAGGGGTTGGCGAAAGGCGGCGAGAGTAGCAAAATCGATGTTTTGGTGAATTGTGCCGGAATTACTCAGAGTAAATTGTTCCACACAACACCCGCAGAAGACATTCAGGCCATCATCGACACGAACCTCACAGCTCTAATGCTAGGCACCCGTTTCCTGCTGCGGAATAGGTACCTGCATTCTACTTCTAGTTCGAGAAGAGGAGACGCTTTTTCGCCTTCTATCATCAATGTATCGAGTTTGCTAGGTGTAAGTGGTGGATATGGTGCGGTGGCTTATGCAGCTTCAAAAGCGGGGGTTCTGGGATTTACTCGAGCGCTGGCAGCTGAGTATGTAGGGCACGGGGTAAGGGTGAATACAATCGTGCCAGGGTATGTGGAGAGCGATATGACAGCAGGTACGTTATTGCCCTCATTTCATGTTGGATCGATAATTTATTCAAGGTGCTGAGTGTGAGCAGACCTAAACACACCACAACTGCAAGACCGGATACCGCTAAAGCGGTTTGGCAGGCCAGAGGAGGTTGCACATTCAGCATTGTTCCTTGCGGAGAACCAGTATGCGCACAACTGCGTGTTAAATTTAGATGGGGGACTATCTGCGGTGTGATACTACGCATAGTAAAGCCCAATGCTGAGCTGTTGGCTGCCTTCTCCCTTCTATAAGAAGCAAAATCAGCGATGTTCGAGGTATACCCAGCCCTAAAACGCCATCTCAATTCGCGCCAATGTCGATACAAGTACAAGGAGTATCCAGAGGACGGGCGCTTAGATGCGCGTTATGCCGCGGAGACCATGGAGAGTGTCCGAGGTGGTGTTTTCAAATTGCAAAGGCTGCGTGAATCGGATCATACAACCGGGGGAGATCCCTGTGCAATAATTCAGTCAAGTTCAATCACACCGTCATCTTTCTCGTCTTCAATGACCAGGATGTCATCAGCGTCCATAATCTGTTTGTCTTCCGTAACCTTGCCCTTCTTCCTGATGATGTCGTCTTCGAGGCTGGCCGCGTCCGCCGAACGCTTCAGGCTTCCGTTCACTATGCTATTTGTCGCGCCGTTCGTAGCCTCGTGCCCATTGGTAGCCAAAGAAGCGGCAGGTATTGCAGCCTTCGGTCTCGCTGCGATCTTGAGGTCTGACAGCGGGTTGATTGGCTTGTCGGTTGAAGGAAGATCTTTCACAACGACGGAGAACTGTACATTGACTTTCTTGTCCTCATCTGCGTCGTCGATGACCACAATAGAACTGCCCATCGTCAAGCCAAGTTCAGCGAATGTCTTGTTGAGATGTAGATCTTCATCAGGGTCATACAGAAGATCACCATCTTTATGAATGCTGAACTCTTCGCCATAACCCAGCTGCATTTTCAACACGTCGTCTACCAGGTCACGAAGCTTTGCACGCGCTGTATCGACGGTCAGCGTGACGTGGGCGACACTGCAGGTCGGACACTCAGGGTTCGGTCCGCGGAGAGCATCAGCAGCAAGCACACGCTCAGTAGTCCTAGTAAGGAATACCATCTTGGCCTGTCGCTTCAATTGTTCCGGATCGGTATAACGCAAGATCTTGAATGCTTGTAGAACGCAGAGACCAGCAGTCATGGCGTTGGTCGTTGCGATCGCTGGAATGATGTTGCCGGCCATTTCTGGAAAACGTTAGCAAAGATCACCATACCTAAGTTCAGATCAACTAACGTTTGATATCAAACTTTGACCGTGGCTCGATGCCAAAGATAGCAGCCCGCAGGTTTGCGCTCGCGACAACGAAGTCCAGGGTATCTACGTCGTCTTTGTCGAAGCTTAGAATAGGGGCCGCATTGCCAACATCTGCTTCCACACGTTTTGTTTCTAAGCGCTTGCTGAGTCGGTGTATACTGTCCACAAAAATAGCGAAGTTTTCTTCGATGGACCATACTCTCTGATCGTCCTGCATCACTGTCGCCGCTGGGGCCTTAGCCTTTTCGAATAGCATGTCGAAATCCAGCGCAACCGGTGCCCTTTTACCCTTCCACATGTCTTCCATGCTTAGCAACCGCTCGATATCTTCTTTGAAGACCATCTGAAAGACGGCACGCGGAAAGTCCTGTGAGCCCATTTGCTCTCGTACACGCTTCAGTCTTGTTGCCTCCTTGCGCAATTCAGCAATCTCTTCTGCATTGTTGCCGTCCTTATCCAAGCTCTGGTCCAGCTCTGGTGCATCATCTTCTGAGATACCAAACAGCTCGGCGAACAGATACGACTTGCCCCATACTATGCAGTGTATAAGTTGTGATGGCGTGCTTCGAATTGTGCATGTGGCGAAAACTTTCGGTGTGGCTTTTGGCACGCAGTCATAGCACTCAGTATTGCCCTTCTTAATCACCTGCACCTGTCCATTGAAGCCTGTAGTGCCGCTCTCAACCAATGGGACATTGGCAGCCAAGCACATCTTATTAACATGACGGCGTGCTTCAAGATTATCCAACGCATTGAATACAATGTTGAAAGTTTGGAACCAGGCGACATCGAACTGTGGATCCTTGATGTTGTCGTGGTAGGCTTCGATCTTCACGTTGGGGTTGAATTTGTGCGCGGATGCTTTCGCAACCTGCTGTAGTGTCAGCATATGCCATCTTCTCTTATTCATATCTTCAGAAATTTCATACCAATGCCTTTGATTTTTTGATGTGCTCATTGCGGAATAGGAACTGGCGGTTAAGATTGCTCAGGTCGATAGTATCGAGGTCGACGATATGGATCTCTCCGAAGCCGGTGAGGACAAGGTTCTTCAGCAGCTCGCAGCCAATGCCGCCAGCTCCTACCATAAGCACGCGCGCCTGCCTCATATTAGTAACTCTGGCGTAGCACGTCATTGATACCTTAGTCGCACCTTCTTGACCATGCCGTGCAGTGTGCCGCCAAGGCTCTGCTGGGCAAACTTGTCGCGTGCCATTACGGTGATGGTGAGGTTTTGGCCGGTGTGGTGTAGGTGTGAAGGTTGTCACGACATGCGTGAAGAGGTGAAGGCCGCCAGTGCGCGGTTAACTGAAGGTCTCAAGGTGAGAGGCCTCAACGTCAGTGCTGCGGTTTCTAGCGCCGATCCACTTTGCCCCAGTCTCTCAGAGCCTCAAAGCTTCGCGCTAGTGGCGCCTACGCGAGTGCCTTAACGCGTGCATCGTAAAGCTAAGTCTTCTCAAATCACATGTTCGATGTTCGGAATTTTAAGCTGATCGAAGACTTGTCCTCCGTCTAAACTCAAGGTGCCAGCTACGGAATGTAAAAGCTGGTCGTATCCTCCCTATTACAACGACAGCTATTGCAGAAATAATTCTAAGCTATTCACCACCATGTCAGACGACGAAGTTGATCACGAACTTCTGGATCTCTTCCGAAAACGTTTCGGTATCGGTGTGCAAGATGACGGTCCTCCCGAGACGAAAGTTCTTGAGAGTGCCGAGTTTATCTATGAGAACAGTATCGATGTGGCTTTGGACATGCGCTCGACAAAAGTTGCCGCACAGCTAATTCTGGATGAGATGGAGAAGCGCGAATACAGCACCAAAACCTGGTCATCTCACGAACTTCACCCCAAGGCCAAAGACGAAAGTACTGTAAAATTCATTTTTACTATGGATTTGCTTAACTTCAGTTTCTGGAGTGAGAAAGAAGAGGATGAGCGATTTGCTGTTAACTATAAGGGAAAGCGATGGACGGGATATTGGGGCCTGGTGGCTATTCTGCAGAGAGCACTGGACGAGGACATACCAATTACGAGTTCGGAGTTCTGGGTCGACCAGGAGAAGTGTACAGATGACGTGCTTAAGACGGTGTTTCGAAGTATGAATGGGGAGGAAGCGCCTATGCTAAATGAGCGGATACGGTGTTTGAGGGAGGCAGGGAAGGTGCTAGAAGAGGTAAGTCCGTTCTGCACTATGCCTGGCCGAACTGATCATTGGTGATTAAAGGAATTCGATGGCAGTATCGTAAACCTCATAGCGGACGCCAAAAACTCAGCAGCTGGGCTAGTCAACCTTCTTGCTGAGAAGTTTTCATGTTTTGCAGACGAAGGCGTCTTTGAGCGGAAGAAAGTCCGCTTCCTCAAACGTGCCCAGATCTTTGTCGCTGACCTATGGGCCGCGTTTGATGGTGATGGTTACGGAGAGTTCAACGATATCGACAAGATTACAATGTTCGCTGACTACCGTGTGCCACAAATGCTGCACTCGCTTGGTGTGATGTGGTTCTGTCCCTCACTAGAAGCAAAGATTAGGAGGCTGGAGATTATCGAGAGTGGGCACACATGGGAGATGCAGATAAGAGGTATGTTAATTTGGTCTCCTGAATTCTGTTAATTCGTGAGTTGATGTGACGGTAGGGTGCAGCATATGGGCTGTTGAGCTCCTTCGCCGCGAAATTCTGAATCTCAAGTCTAATGTGAGAATCAACGCCATCCTCATTGATTTCTTCCTTTACGACCTGGCGAAAGAAAGGGAGAAAGAAGGCATTGACACAATACCTCACCACAGAACAAGAAGTGTATGGTACTGAGCGAGGGAAAATATGAAAATCATCACCAGCCAAATACAAGCTGAAAAGCAACTTTCAATACATATCGCGCGATATATTCTCTAATTAATCCGACAGACAATCATCGTAAGCGGTTCTCTTTGCCGGAAGAGAAAAGTCTAGTCCCGCCACTTGGTCCTCCTTTGACGAAACTGACTTACCATTCCGATAGGAAGCCATCCAGGGTCAACAACACTCAGTCCCCCGAAACGAGCGATCATATCTGGTCCATACATCTGAAATATCCACTTTAGATACGCGTCCATACTATACCAGTGTAAGTTGCTCTGTTCTGCAAGCTCATGCAGAGCTTGATTGATCTGCGCGTTTGCATTGATAGGCTCCTCCTTCGGACGCTTGAGTAGTTCAAGGTATACGTTCCGTAGATCGGCCTTGCCCACACTAGCGAATGCTTCTCGATGGCGAGTAAACTCCTCCATGGTGAAGAACACATTGGCATCGTCAAGTTGAACGTCTGATTTCTTTGTGCTAAAGCGTCTGTGCTTGAGGTCGCCTTTATCAAATTTTTGCTTAGCGTCGACGTAGTCGTCTTTCTCTAGCTCCTCGTATTGATCGAGCAAAGTATATGGATTTTCTTTGATCGAGTCACGGATTTGGAGTAAACCAACAAAGGGAGACTTGAGGTCCAAGCCGCCAAGCTCGACAGGAAAGTAAAGGAAGCCATCGGGCAGATCCGAGATGTTAAACCGGTCTTTAATCATCTGTTTTATGTGCTGAACAACGTTGCCACCATCAAAAACGCTTTCTTGGATATGGCGATGAGTGGCAAGCATCGTATCGATGTGTTCACGACCGAAACAATTTGCAACCTTCCCGAAGTTAGAGCTGAAGAAAGTGGCTGCGTACGAGTTCCAGGCTAGGCCACATTAGTGGTTTTTCAACGGGACAGGAGCTGTGATCTACTTGCCTTGGATCCAATCAATAACACTTTTGGATTTTCCTTGCAGTTGTTGGCGCAGCTCACTTAAATATGAATCTACCATATTTCGATCAATCTCAAAGCGACCGTTGGAAGGGTTCAGGTAGAGAAATCCCCATCTGATATCGCCTTGAGGTAAGCGGTCGTCAATATCCAGCCCACCGTTGAGACCGATGCGAATGCTACCAGATTTTGTTTCGTTAATCTGAAAAATTGGTTTAGTATAAACTTTCAAGTACACATAGAAGAGGAGTAAAATACCTCGATTCCAGTAATCTCTGCAAATTTCAATGTGCTTGCCCATGCTGAGGCACACTTCTCATAGTCTTTGTTCCAGAACCATACATCATCATAGAGTCGGTGAAGTAATGCACCATCGGTATTTTGATTTACCGAAAAGTCGAGGCAAAACAGAATAATCTCTCCAAAAACGTCACTGAGAGCGTGTGAGCGTGGCGTACCTCGACGCCTCAACCGCGGTTCAGTGGACTGATCGTCGCTGGCAAACTTTAAAGGTGCCTGTAAGAATTTCTTAAAAAAGCTTTTCCAATGCTCGGAAACGCCGAAAAAATCAAGGACTGTCAGTATGGTCTCGTGAGGCAGCAGTGTGTTCCATGATTTGAAAGTAGTACGGAAACAGGTCATTTCACCATTGAGTCGAGTATTTATGATAATCTCGGCGGCAAGGATATGAAGAAGGCCTTGCTTCACCTTCATCAGATTTTTGTCTGGCTCATCGTTTTCGGACTCGGACTCAGGCTCAGGTTCAGCCGCTCTCCCCTCATCGTCGAAGAGAGCAAAGCCCATGTCCTCACAATCTGCTTCTTTCATTTGAAGCATAGCTGCTGCCGGTGCGGACTTATTGGCTGTGTGCTTAGAGAGTTTTTGAGTCCGTTCTTCGACAAAGTTGGCATAATCAGCCTCTTCCTCGCCTTCATTGTGTTGTATATTCTGTTGCTCGTGGTCTAGCAACTGACTGGTGAAGTAGTGTCTTTGTTGGGTCTTGCTGCGTTTGTCATCGAGATTACCACGAATCTTTTGCCCTTGATCACCAAGAAAGAATTCGCGTCGCATTTGGTCGGTTTTTGGGACATCGTGACGGTTGCTTTGCCAGGTCTTCGAGTTTGTCCGAAATGATAGGAATGCCGTCTTGAAAAACACCGACCACTTGATCCCAACGTAATGCAAGAAAATCGCTTGCAGGATATCCTCATGCATGTAGACGTGGAACCGCCCATTGATATGACGCCGCTGCTCAAGGAGAACATGGTCACCCCAATTCCAATCTTCAAGCGCTTCCAGACGCATGTTGAGGACATCGGCAATCTCTTTCAGAATGACATCATTGTTCAGAAAATCACCTAGTATTTCGCGCTTATCGTCAGAAAGTAAATCCAAACTTTGAAGAGACTTGATCACCCAACGCAAGGTGTAGGTGCTGAATTGTGAAGAACCTGTAAGACTGTTCTCAAAGCCTTCAACACTTTTGCGCAAATCGTTCATAGAGTTTGCCACGCTTTTTTTGTCGTTAACGAATAAGCATTCGAGGTAGGTTGTAAGGGCTGAAGAGTCAATTACAGCAGGATCGAATACAGACTTCTCCCACTCTACACGGGCTTCGTGCCTTTTCGCACCTATAAGCTCTTCAAAGCTACCACCCACCTCAGCATCACTACCCGTAGTTGTAGCCTTCTCTGGTGACAGCCATTCGGTTACAAGCTTTCCATACAAGTCTGCATACTGGAATTTCGTAGCTTCGACGGAAACATAGTGCAGTAATTTTTTCTCCCAGTTTTTCAGCACATCGCTTGATACTGAAGGGTCAAAGCGTGCTTGTTCGAGAAAGCGGTCGAGATTTTTTATGTCCGTTTCGAGCTGTCTGTTGCGTGTTCCACCGCTAATGACACGCCCATGCTGGCTGTCGCCAAGTTTGCGTACAGTTGTCTTTACACCCAGGCACTGCTTTACCCCGTCGACAACAATGTTCAGGCGCTGTAGAGAATCCTGTTCCATTTCTGCTCTAGATAGAAGTGCGGCATACTGTTTGTTGAAAGTGGCTTGATGTTTGGAGAGTTCCTCAAGCTTTGTGCTAGTGACGGTTTGTAAAACCCCAGAGAAGACACTGCCAGATGCCATGGTGGCTGGAATTGAGCTATGGATGGATGCGTAGGAGTAATTTGTCTGAGACGATGATGACGACAATGTTTCAAGAGAGGAAGATAGAGTCGTGGTGTGAGATCAGTGCATGGATAAGGCGGGTGGATTAAACTTGAGACGTTGCTCATGGTGTGGGGAAGGCGCTTAGTTTCGAACAGTAGGCAGCAGCATCTTGACTTGCCCCTACGGTCACTGTCGGCATAGATTTCCCCGGCAGCTATTCTTAATTTGGGCGTAAAAAATCCCCTCCAATTGGGCGGGATCTTGGTTAAACCCAGCCAATCCTCGCCGTTCGCTGAGGAAAATAGCTGCCAAATTGCAATGTTCAGAATTTTTGAGGGAGCACTGTGGTCATACCAAGTGTGCGCGCTCATAGTGAATCTCGGGCATGTTACTTATTGATCAAATGTATCTGAAGTAGTAGCTACTTTATAGCATAGCTTAAATCATAAGATTTCAAACAAAACATGCAGCCATGTCTCAACCTTGAGGAATACAGAAAATATTTTAGTATAGCAAGCTATTTATTTCCAGTTGATGATCGGATGATGGGGCCCATAAACTTTGCCGTTGGCCACCAGAAATATATGGGCTTCAAGAAGTAGTAGTAGTAGTAGTAGTAGTAGTAGTAGTATTGTATTTACCTCCTGGTATATTTGGCTGTTGCCTTTACATACATAATGACCTCCCATGGGGTACTGTGGACGCGCCAAGCGCTAAAGCGGAGGCGGCTCTTGTGTGAGTAGACCTCTTAGTAGAGGCGTTTCTTGTCTTCCCTCTCCTCCATGCGAGAGTAAAAGAAATTTAGTCTGTTGCATGATAATGCTAGTGTCGTTACCTATGTACAGGGGCGAGCGATTACGCACGCGTTGACCGAGATCTAGGTTCTTTTCGTAAGGCGAATGAAATCAGCAAAATCTTCAGGGCAGCTGAGCAGCTGTTGAAGGTACTTATTGCCCTCTTTGGTGTTGGTTGGAGGCCAGTCAGGCCGTGCCGGCCATTGCAGGAACCATCGCCGCATACGCGGGCAGTGTATCAGATGATCGGGGGACTTGTCCTTTCCGCAGCAGCATAGGAGTTCCACGTCATCATGTTTGTATTTTCGGTGATACCACGCGAAGTTGCCATGCATCGTGCGTGTGGCGAGAAATTTGGCCAGGAACCGTCGGCTGAGATGGAGTTCTTTTGGAGGGGTCGTATTATAGGAGAGTTCCCATTTTCTATACCAGGTCGAGAGCTTCCGCTCCGCGTCTTTCCACCATGACTCTTCCGCGCTATGATTCAACTTCCTTGCGTCTGTTCGTAGTCCTGTGATTGTGGGTTCCGCGGCAAGGTGTGATGGCTCATGTGGGTCGTTTGCTTCCATATCAGCCATTCTATCGGC
>JALRMI010000235.1:0-46541 GCA_026120165.1 Leptosphaerulina australis
ATTTTATATTGTTCCTAGGAAGTATCGCGGTTGTCGAGTTGGTAGTTGTGACTTCAGAAGCCTTCCTTCCACTTACCTGTACTGAACCCACCTTTTCTCCGCAAGTATCATCTTTATTTTTGCTATATCATCAAATTTGGTGTAGTCAACACTTCAAGCATCATCTTCTATCTGCTTATATGAGCTCAAATCGCATTCTGGATGGCGAGTCACGCCCTGAACGTCGCTGAATCCTCACGAAAAAGGCGTTGGAGGGCGATGAACTACCCAGAGGCACCGCTAGCCAGCCTATAGAGCTACCCGAGACGCAGCTTACTACACAACGGTCGCCACCGTCGCCACCAGCGCCTGCCGAGCGGCCATGTGTACCCACAACATTTACTGATAATCCGGATGTCGGCTATATTGTCGAGCTTGACCGGCCATGGGAGCTACAGTTGAGAGACTTACAGACGACAATTGTAGCACCAACGGTAGCTTCATCAAATGCAGCTACAGTGGCCATTGAGGAGGTGGCCCAGGAAGAGAGTAGAGAGGATGTAGGCGACTTTGACTCGCGATTTGCTGATGATTACGATGGCATCGATTGGAGTAAACTGTGACGATATAGTAAGCCCAGACACACTCTCACAGGCAAGAAGAGCTGGGTTTTCAACCACGGCTACCGCTTAGCGCTACGAAGGAGTACTGAGGATACAGAAGAGGCAGAACGTACCTTCTTTTTATACCGCTGGTGCCACCAAAACCCAGGTTCCAGTGCCGGTAGTGGCATCATTGAGGTGTCGTCAGCCACGAGCTCAGCGGCGAAGCACTTGGGTTCTAATAGGCGCGGCCATCGCATCACAAAGCGCGGGAAGCAGCTGCTACAGCTACCTGGTGGCCAATCAACCATATTTGACGCGCTGAAGAAGGGTGTAGCAGTCAGTCAGGAGGTAGTTAACGAGCTGGGCAACTTTGATGTACAAGGATTTTGACTAGCCGCTGTCATGTGGCTTGTTGAAAAAAACCACCCAATACAAGAATTTGAGAGTGAGAGCTTCCGGAAGATGCTGCGATTCGCCAATCCAGCAGCAGAAGAAGCGTTGTGGGTTAAGCACGACAGCGTCTCTAGGTTCGTAATGAGACTTTATGACCACATGAAGCCAATCGTTAAAGCTGAGCTATCTGCCGCAGTTACCAAAATCCATATAAGCTTCGACGGGTGGACTACAAAAGGCGGCAAACGTGGTTTCTTTGGTGTGGTTGCGCACTACGCCGACGCTGATGGGAGGATCCGGGACTTGCCTATTGCGCTGCCGCGGCTTACAGGCATACATAGTGGCGAGGCCATTGGGCAGTGTGTTGAGAAGGTGTTACAGGCGTTCAGTGTATCTTCGGAGAAATTAGGTTACTTTGTGTTGGATAACGCGTCCAGTAACGACGTGGCAGTTGAGTATTTGGCACAGCTATATGGGTTTATTGCCGCTTGGCACCGTCTTCGCTGCGGACCTCATACTATCAATCTCGTCGGCCAAACTGTGATGTTTGGTAAGGATAAAGACGCCTATGACAACAGCCCACTATATGAGAAGGATGAGGAGCAATTCATGGCTGACTGGCGACGGCAAGGTCCTCTCGGAGTGTTTCTGGACATCGTCAACTACATCAGCACGCCGAAACAGCACTCCAGTTTTGCCCATTTTCAATGCATTGCCTATTCAGAAGACCCCACAAACGATGATCGGCTACTACTAGCAGTAGTCAAGCCTTGCGTTACCCGCTGGAATAGTTATTGCGCCTCATTTGAGCACGGGATCTTGCTTGAACAGCCTATCACCCAGTACACCAACCACCTCATTAACAAGCAAGCTAACGCTGACGTCTACGCTCGCAAGCATAATAACCAGCTGGCACCCGCACCACTATGGATGCGATCAGATGGCTTATCAGCAGCTGATTGGGCGGTGATAACTGAGTGTATTGATATACTGAAGCCGCTAAAAGTGGCTACTGAGCGGTTGGAGGGTCGTGGAAAAAAGCAGTTCAGGCTCAATGGGCGCTTTGGCGCAGTTTACGAGGTTATACCCACCTTCGAGCAGCTTATCAATATCTTTGAAACCCGACTGTTGCCCTATACAAGCGTTGACTTCGAACAGCCTGACGCGCCAGAGGACCATATAGCCATCAATCTGCGTACCGCACTCACAAAATTGAGGCTATACTACAACAAACTAAGCGATTCACCTGCTTATTACGCTGCAGTTGTCCTCCATCCGCGCTATCGTAACTACTGCAAAGTAGCTTGGGGTAACAATCAAGCTCAATTGGTAGCTGCTTAAGCCAGCTTTCAGCAACTTTGACGCCTCTACAAACGTCGTCCAACACCTCGCCCATCTCTGAGACCTACGCATACATTCACCAACGTGATTGATGACGCCATGTCACGGTTCGGGGTTACTCCTGCAGTATTGTACAGTTGCTACTTACTTATGGTCAGAGGTTGTTACTTCCTACGCAGTAGCGTTGCCTACTGCTAACTACATATATATACTGCGTGTGGCATCGCATAATAACAACTCAGTTCAATCCTCAAAAAGTCTTCATGTCTGCCTCCTGCACATTTCCCGTTACACGCTATCAATGCCATAGTCGAGGCAGAGAGTGATGAAGAGGAGGACTATACTGGTGAGTTTGAGCGCTGGCGTGCTAACGAGTTGCGCTGGAGCCGCGAGGGTTTTGATACGCAGGGCAATCCAGTGCGATGCTGACTTAGCGCAGCAAACATCCAGCTTTATCGCAACTGGCGATCGATATAATGACTATACCCGCCTCCAGCTACGAATGTGAGCGACTTTTTAGCGAGCTCGGCGATCTGTTGCAGCCAAAACGTCGCCAAATTGGAGCCCAGCTATTGGCTGCTCTACAATGTGTACGACACTGGATTGGAGCAGTTTTGATGAGTAAGGACGATGAAGTTGATACAACAGTGTTGATCGACGCTGTTATTGACAGATTGTATGGAGTATGCAAATGGGAGGACTCTCCACAGTAACAAGATTTAGGCGAACAACAACAAACATATTTGCAAATCTATAAATCAAACCAAGTCTTAACACCAAAAAAATCCTCCAAATCAAGTATGAAATCACTGACTAGCAAATCAAACCAACTCTAAGCTCAGATTTGACTTGATTTGATTGTTGGCTTCTGTGTCTGTCACTGCTCCCACGTGGTACGGGTTAGCATCAACGTCTGGTTGTGCTAGCTAGTATACCGGTGTATTTTAATCAGTTCTCGAAGTTCTTCGTATTGATGTTGGTTGTAGCTATCTTCTTATGCATGGCGTGCATCATTTGCTTCGAACCGCGCTATGCCCAATGCGGCCACAAAGTGACCTGTCGTTTTGTGCTGTTATTACAGTACGACCTACAGTGGTCTCCGGTGAGAGATGCCACGTATCTTCCATCGAAGAGAGCACGCGTCAGTCTCCCCCTTTCTTGTCCGGATATACTCACACCTTATCTATAGTGTGAAAACTCAAAATCAAACAAACAAATTACAGCACCAAGAAATGGTCAAACAAACAAAAAGTAGTCCTACAGTCTCGTCAAATCAAACAAATAAAACCGGAGCCGAAAATTTTGTTTGCCTCTGTTGTTGACATCTCTGCCTATGTGCAACGAAGGAAAGGGCCTTCATCTACGACACTGCCTTGTATTACCACAAGAAAAGATTGCTAGTTTGGGAACGTAGTGGATAGTTTAGTTTAGCCTAGCGCATTCAGCGAATCATATTATCTTGATAGAAAGGAGGGCGAACCCTCCTCTGAAGATACAAACATGAAATAACACAAGAGGTGCCCGTACAACATTTACCGTACGGTTCACTAACCATACACGATTGTGATATCACATATAACCCTCTTTCAACATATGTAGAACAATAACAATCAACAACAGCTGTCCACCCTACTATTACCGCACGCTGTATACACCGTGCAGCCCAGCTCTTCACTCGCATGGTCTTGCTTATACCATGATCAGTTAACTGACAGAGTCCATTCAACAAAAGAATTAGCATCCTAGCAAACGCACACACGTGTGTTTTACGTCCTGCAGTATATTGCGGTATCTTGGCTTTTACCATTCCCTAGCCTACTTACAATTTGCTCCCTCCTTCGCTGCCTCGAGATGTTCCTCTCCATCCAGTAAGTGTTGCACCTCCATCAATCTCAATTGCATTGCCTGTCATATGTGCACTGGCCTTCGAGCTTAAGAATAGCACCAATCCACCAAAATCGCTAGGCTTCCCAATGCGGCCTGTAGGCTGTCCAGCAGTAAGGGTCTTGGCATACTTTTCGAGCCCAAAATTCGTCATGCGACTGGGGAAAACACCAGGACAGATGACGTTCACCATGATGTTCTTAGGCGCAAGTTTGGACGCGGTCATCTTGGTGAGGTGGATAGCTGCTGCTTTCGCAGGCCCATCTAACGAACAGGTCAGGACGATGATATCATGCAGAGTTATGGCGAGCTTACAACTAAATGTTCCGTGTCCTGGCTTGGACAACCCACCGGCTTCTCCTGTTGTTACGTCTTGCGTCTGAATGCCTGCCATGCTCGCGATGTTGATGACCCTCCCAGGGCTATCTGCATTTGCCCCTTTGCGCAGGAGCGGCTCCAGTTCTACCGTCATGTAGAATATGCTCTTGACGTTCAAATCATATAGCTTATCCCAAGCATGTTCTGGATAATTGTAGTAATCATCCCCCCAGCTGGCTCCCGTGTTGTTTACAAGCACCGTTAAGCGGTCTGTCCTCTTCTTCAGCTCATCGCAGACTGCCAGACAACCGGCTTTGTTCTTCAGATCGCCCACGATGTAACTGCACTTCCCTGGACCAAGGGCATTGAGACGATCGGTAGTAGCTTTGAGTTCTTTTTCCTTGCGGGAGGCGATGAATACAGTGGCACCGTTCTGTACGAAGGCTTGAGCAGCCATTTCGCCGAGACCTGTAGCCCCACCAGTAACAAGGGCTATATGGTTAGAAAAGTCGTAAAGCGTCGAGACGCGCAGATCATCGGCGGAGGCGGCGTGGGTCATTGTAGGCAATATTCGATGGTTTGCTATGACAATGTAACTGCAAAGATCAGAGTTGACTTCCAACCAATATTTGAGGTGGGTGAATTCGGCTGGATAAGCAGAGAGATGGGAACAATGGTTGAGGCATGACTCGGCATTTGTGTAGCTCTATTGTTCAGAGCTGGAAAGAACCTCGGCAGGACGATAGTGGGTAATATGCGGGGTTAGCGCGACAGGGGTAGCGGAGTGTGGGGTTACCATGAAATGTTTCGGCAAAGGTAGAGTGATTTTTTCAAACGACACTTGGCTTCATCGATGCATAGCGAGAGGAAGATATTGTACATATTATAGGAGGGGTTGGTGGGACTATGCCGCCATTAAGAAGTCAACTGCCGGCCTTGCAGAAGAACATATCATCTTATCATATGTAAATGGAGGAACATAACACGTCGCTAAGTGAGAGACAGATTCTAGGGTATCAGATACCACCCATACTATAACAAACTCAGGTATAAGATCAGACCAGGAAAAACTTCACATGAATGCCTCGGATTTGATTTCGGTCGAACATGGTCCATAACTTCCCTTTTCGTGGAGTCGATGTGCCATCATTGAAGTTTGTAGTTTCTTGTTATGCTCGATACAAACTGGCCGTACTGTGAACTGCTAGAAAGGACTTGGGATAATGTCCAGAGCTGTTCTGGTATGACTTGATTAATGAGGATATCCAAAGGGCTTACTTGGAGCTGGCTCACCTGGTCGCTATTGATATTGGCCCTGAGACGAAATCCCCCACAGCGAGGCTGTGCATCTTCAACACTGGGGTGAGACTTAGGGTTAGCCATTGAAAAGTGAAGAGGCAATCGTAGGTTCGACGTTCAGGGCGTTGATGAGAATCTAAGTGGATTTGGACCTGAATTCACAGACGACACAGACTTTGAATCGATGCGTATGTAAAAGGCTGCGAAAAAGCCTCCAGAAAAGTGGTACCAAACACCAAAATGAGACGATATTGGGAGAATTCAATGTGAAGGAGAGAAGGGAATTTATGCAGAAGCTTGAGTTTCCTGCATAGGAGGGACTGCGAAGGTTCTTGGGTTCACTCCAGAATACCATCACTAGTTCTCAATCTGGAAACAACAGTACTACTTGGATGAATTCGTTGTGTTGATCTCCGCCTCACCTACATAACGAATGATGGGCGTTTCGTGGAATTATCCACTGTCATGCACTGCTGCTGTACACTTGTAGCATTCACAAATATAGGCTCATGATGACCTCGATTCTACCAGTTGCCTTTTCAGGAGGTTTCAAAAGTCTATACCAAATGAGGCTGGAATATGCACGACATCCAGTAATGCTGCATGTTGTGCATTCGACCGCAACTTGATGGTTGGTCCAGTCTGATCCTCGCGGTTGCGAATGGTTACACGTACAATAACGGGGGCCTGGGTTAAAGAAGTAAGCTTTGGTGGCTACCTGGCTGTGTTACAACGCCGAATCGAGTTTTCGAAATCATTGGGAGCTGATAGCTCATTCTTAGGTGAAATGGTGGTTGTTTGAAGTACTTACAAAGGCTATTTAGACGTCTTTGTCATACACTATAGTCTTAGCCTACTAACCTAAGGGTTGCTTAATGTTGCAAGGTCTGCTCGGAGTAGAAGAAGATTTCAACCTTGACTGGAACATCCTGAGGCCGGTACATTACTGCTGTATAGACCATCATCTTGAAGAGTCGCCAGCATTATCAGACTCATCAAACATAAAGATTCTTGTTGAAGTCCAATGGGAATGTGCAGTCGTTTGTGCATCATCCGTGTTACGTTCAGTTTGTCGATCAACGTTTTCGTCGGTGTCTGCATTGAATTCAGGTTACTCGAAAGGGCAAGCTGCTATCTGGAAGCCCTTAGGCCTTTCAACCGCTGTTGCCCAGAAAAATATCAGGACCCAGCGCATATCGACAAAAGCTTGAGTAACTCTGAATAATGCATTCTCTTCCAAATTCAGGCTAGAGAAGCTTGGACGCGTGAGCATTTTAATACCTCGACCCTTTTGAGTGGGTTTATGGGTGTATCCTGTCATGCAAACGTACGACGACAAATTTCCAGTGTAAGGAGCAGGCCAAAATGGGATGTCACTGCCTAAAAGAGAAACATCGGTGCACAAAGCAGGCACCTAGTGACCAATAATGCTGTTGATCTTTGGCATATGCTTGGTGCCAAGGTTCATATGCGATCAACAGCTCTGTGTTAATAACTCTTCTATTTGCTGGACAGACATCGATCGGTTGTTAGATTCCCTCGTTATATTCACTCACGTATAAGCTGACCATTGCGTTCGGTCCGAACGGCTTGTGAGATTAGAGAAATTGGATATTAAAGTTATTTGGACAGTGTTACCCCCCTAATGCTATCAAGCAAATGGTAGCATAAGCAGAGATACGGTCAAGTAGGTCAGCATGTTGAAAATTTATATCTAGCAACCGACACTTTTGCCTGGCCACATAGTATCAAAGCAACGGTATGTATACCATGCTACGCAAAACTGACTTAATAGGTCCACCGTATCCCTTTAGTAGTATTGGTTAGGGGGTGTAGAACTTCCTCCTGACAGCCGGTAAACACAAGAAATTCTGTTGCAGATTGTTCTACTGCACTCCGGCAAACTCTAGTTCTTAACGACACAATACACCCGAATAGATTAATAGGTCACGAATGAGAGCTGTTTTGACACAAGCTGTCGCTGCACTTGGTTTGCTTTGCATCTGCCTTGTTGATTTTGAGCCTTGTTCACTCTTCGCTGTACCGTCAGAGCTGTGATGTCATTCTCAACCACGCTCAGAAGCCCTGTGACTGAATACTCGAACATACGGTTGATGACCGCGAGCTCGTGACTGTACGACTCGTACAGGGTTGTGATCTTGACTGCTGCAGGTGCTTGTGGCTGCGGCGCTAGTTTTAGCGTCTGTAGGCAGCTGCGGTATTCCCCCTCCATCACCCCTCCATTCGCCGTTTACGACATAAGTCAAAGGCAAAGAATCTCTACACACTAACCTAAGCATACCTCGAAACACATTCTAGTATAAACGATCTGAACACCATTATGGCGTACAACTTTGTGCGCTCGTACATAGACACGTTCCGGGAGCGGACCGCCGCGATTAGCCACACCTCCACATTCCGTGAGACTGGGCAGATTACACCAGAGGAGTTCGTCCTTGCTGGAGATTTCTTAGTCTTTAAGTTCCCTTCATGGCAATGGGCCGATGCTTCATCACCAGCAAAGCGCGTCTCATATTTGCCCGAAGGAAAGCAGTTCCTGGTTACTCGTGGTGTACCCTGCCATCGCCGACTCGATGACAACTTCGCTGGGGAAGCTGGGCAGGAGGAGACGATAGTGGGTGACGGATTCACCGCTGGGAAGGGCGGTGCGGACGATGATGGCTGGCTGAGAACTGGTGGCATGGCAGCAAGCCAGGAAGCTAAGGTCCGTGATGTTAGGACGGTAGACGAGAGCGGCAACCTAGGCGCAGCCGAGGAAGAGGACGAAATTCCTGATATGGAGGATGAAGAAGATGACGAGGAAGCGATCATAAGAGATCCGCAAGCTGGTTCAAACACACAAGCGTATGTACTCCTAGGCGAGTATAATGTCTTGATATTTGAGGACAATAGTGGTATTGAGGAATTCTACTAACATAAACATAGTCCCCTACGAACTTACACCCTCTATATCACTTATTCTGCGCACTATCGAACACCACGTCTGTATCTTTCCGGCTATGGCTCAACATCAGCACCATTGAAACCACAAGAAATGATGGAGGATATCGTTGGAGACTATAAAGACAAGACAGTCACTATTGAGGACTTCCCATTTTTCGAGCACGCTCTCAAAACTGCTTCAGTACATCCTTGCAAGCATGCTTCAGTAATGAAGGTGCTGCTTGACCGTGCAGATGCCGCCCTGAAGTTGCGTCTCGTGAAGCTTAAGGCGGGCAAAGATGTGAGCAAGCTCGATAGCGGTATGGAGGCTCTCGTCGATGACACGCGGCTTCTGAAACTTAGCGAACAAGCGAAGAACAAGGGTGGAGAAGATACCAAAGATGATTGGGAGGTTCTGGAGGAGCAAGATGACGAGGTAGCGATTCGCGTGGATCAGTACCTCGTTGTTTTCTTGAAGTTTATGGCCAGGTAGGCGTTACATCTCTATTTGATGATTTTAGACTTACAGTGAACAGTGTCACTCCAGGCATAGAGCACGATTTCACCATGGGCGTGTAATGCTAGAGTTGCAGATGAACCTTGCATTTCAGTTGAACAGTGTTGGTATTTCTGGAGTTCTACTAGGATGGATTGGCATGGAATAGGCGCATTCATTTTTAGTGCAGCAGTATGTATGCAGTTCGCTCACCCTTGCTTTCGAATGCTATTTTCCTCTTTTTGCTAGCCAAGGCTGACCAAGGCTGACCAAAGCTAATCAAGAAGTACGCGGTGCACGTATGCAATACAGGAATCTAGCATCCATTGTAATTTTCTCCATTGCCGTCTAGGTCCCTACACATACAAGACAGCCCAACAAACGACACCATCAACGAGCTGGAGAAAGGACTTTGAGCAGACTTGAAGCCTGCGCACTGTGATGGTATTGGTTGCTGGGTACGCATACAAGCCCCACAACGGTTTCCACAAGGAAGCAGTAATAAGTCGTGGATAGCGAGTGACAGCTAGAGGTTGTACAGTCTGAAACGCTGTGCAGAATGGTCTGGCCTTGCATAGCTTGGCCTATTGCCGCCATTACTGCGATTAACTGTAGCGCCTATATATGAAGGTGTCCACCCTATACACTTTTCAAGCTGACCACCGCTACCCACTGCTGTCACCTCATTCTTGAGGGCGCCTCAGTATACTCTGCTTCCTGTGCTGTCCGCGGATGGATCACGGCTTATTTCGAATGCACAGAATGATATTGATAATGAGTTCAGGAACACCCCACGCGATGGAAAAGAGCAGCGCGTCGATATATCAACCGTAGTACATATGTAGATAGCATCTTCTTTCTTGTCCTATCTACTGGGAAAGAACCTATATCGAGGGAAGCAAGGGATAGCCCTGAACGGGTATAGCCTTATCTACGCAGGAGTGCAATGCAACAGTATTCCGACACAAACTGTAATTTCGTTGTATACGACAACACCAAAAGAAAAGTCAGATCCGGCACAGTGCCAAACGCATCGAACTTGGAAATTGTCCACAACATGGCTTGTGGCTATTTTGCGCACGGAGAATCGGTTGCCAATAAAGATTACAGATCTCTTCCGCTAATAGTTCAACCCAGCTATTTTTCCTTTAGCTACACATTTATATCTCCAAGCTTCATAACTGTCGGTATACCTGCCTGTGAAACGAGAAGGTATTTTGGACGCTGTTAATCGACTGCCCGTAGATGTCGCAGAACGCTAGACTACGGTGGCGCAATGGCACAGAGTGAATGAAGTATGAAGGATGAATCGAACAGAGTAGATTGTATTGTGCTATACCGCGAATCTCCTGTGTAGCAGGAGCTAGCAGTGATGTCGATGTCATTTACTAGTTTATCGGTTGTAGGTTCGGATTCTTTTTATTCGTCCCCTCAATGTTGGACGTGGCCGTATACTTATGGACTGCAGGGCACCATTTGCTCGATCCGCGCGATACCCAATACGATCACAAAATGTCCTGTCACTTCTTCTTGATGATACCAACAATAGTACAATGCTTGTTAGACCCGCAAGACTACTATCGCCCAAATCTGACTCTCTGCCTCAACGGCCCGCCATAAATCCAAGCCAAACCCGCTACAACTGTACTGACCGCAGCTAAGACTAGCGTTGTACTGCTAATATACGTTTCTTCTCTTACCCTCCCAATCTTTGTCTCCTTTTTGCCATTCCCAAAGACAACTTTGCTCGCACTCATCCCATCATCTTGTCCCTTGACGCCCTCGCCCGTCGTCTCAAAGTCCTCCCAGTCAACCTTACTCAACATTTCTTGATACTCGACAACCGTACCGGACCAGTTGTTTGTGATTCTTCCATCTTTGTTCTTGTACCAAGAGCCGCAGTTAGGGTCAGCGAAACTGCTTTTCTGGAGGATAGTTTGTATACGAGCGTTAAAGGCATCAGTGCGGGATTGTTTAGGCATAAGTCCAATGCGAGAATTGCGAGAGCGGGCGTCGAGAACGGCGGAAACTAGTGCGTTAAGGTATCGGGATTGAGCTTCAATCATGAGGATTATTGAGTTGTGGCCAAGATTTGTGTTGGGGCCGTAGAACTGATCGGTTTGTTAGAATCCTTACAAGAAGTAGGCTGAAATCTCATAGTAAAAAAAAGGAGGAGAAGAACGAAATTAGACCTTACCATGCCAAAGTTGGGGAGAGAAGGGACGGTGGTGCCGTACAACGCACTAGCACCGCCCTTCCAGATGTCTGCCAGTTCACGACCTTTCGTTCCCGTTATTTTAATCGGGAAGAGAAATTCGACAGTTCGGAAACCAGTGGCAAGGACAATCATGTCATGGTCGTGGTGCTCACCGTTTTCGAGCTCGATTCCAGTTTCTGTAATCCTCTTGATCTTGTTCGTCTCCAACGTTGTTTTCGGGTTCGCAACAGCAGGATAGTAATCATCACTGATGATGACTCTCTTACATCCTGGGTTGTATGTGGGCGTGAGCTTCTCCCAAAGATCAGGGCGATCGGGGATCTGCTTGCGCATCATGTCGCTACAGAGAGTTCGTAGCAGGTCTGCGAATGCGGAGGAGCCGTCTGTTACTGCATCATAAAACGACTCGCGGAAGTCCATCATGTCTGCACGTATGCGCCAGCGGACAGGCGGAAGGTAGCGATAGATTGCACGGCGTAGGTCAGATACGGGGCCGTCTTCGCGAGGAATTATCCAGTTGGGGGAGCGTTGGTAGATGGTTAAGTTTTGGGAGACGGGGAGGATCTCAGGGATAATCTGGGCGGCTGTGGCTCCTATGATATCTGTCAGTGGTGCTCTGTTTGCCACCCCAATCTGTTTCTGAGGAATATAACATACCATTGCCTATGATGCCGATTTTCTTACCCTGCATGTCATAACTCCAATCCCATCTTGCACTATGAATTATCTTGCCCTTAAAGTCTTCCAGGCCCTCAATATCTGGGTAGCGTGGCTGATTGAGCTGCCCAACAGCTGAGATCAAGAAGTCACTCTCGATTGAATAACTTGGACTGAACTCAGCATCCTTTCCTCCTGTTACTTTGACATCCACTTTCCAGCGCGACTTGCTATCGTCCCATGTCGCAGCTTCAACTGAAGTGTTAAATCGAATATACCTGTAGAGCTGGTACTTGTTTGCTACACTGCGGAGATAGTCCTTATATTTGTTAAGTGGCGTTTGTAGATGCTTTGAAACAAGGTACTTACAAGAATCTCTTCTTGGCCGGGATACTCACGCGTCCAATCTGGGTTTTGTTCGAATGAGTAAGAGTATAGCATACTCCACACGTCACAACAACATCCGGGATACTTGTTATCATGCCATGTACCTCCGATGCTAGATGACTTTTCTAAGATGATGAAGTTGTGACATTTGTTACGCTTGATCAGGTCAATAGCCATACACATTCCTTCACATGATCAGTCCTTCTTTAAGCTGTCTTTGCTCGTTATCGCTCACCCGATATGCCGGCTCCAATTATTACAACTGCTGCGCTTGTGTGATCCTTATTCCCCACCGGGACCTGAGGCCATGGCTGCGTGCCACCCATATTGTCTTGGCAGTTGCTATTTGGCTGAAAAGAAAGGTCAACTAGTAGTTAGATACAGAGAAGAAATTTGGTAGAGACTTGAGGTCAATCAACACAGGGACCGGAACTCAACTTAAAGCACGTAATACCAGGGTTCGGGCAACCGGACCCCCATCAGGATAAGGGTGGTGCGCATTGGGACACATTCGGATCGTCGTTGTCAGACGGGATTTCCCCTCTCTCGTTCTCTCTTCGGGATTTCCGAGGTAGTGCAAGCGTCTTGCTCTTGTCATCCTTACTATGTGGCCCATATTTCTTTCCAATAGACCCAAGAAGCATCTATTGAGGCTATGGCCAGCATTTTACATGTTCTGCTTGCCCACACCTAGTAAGCTTTGCAGATGACCAGACAGCCGTCTCATAGGCGTTTACCGAGGATGACAAGGATCAAGAGCTTCAGAAGTGTGGGGGGCGGAAGCTAAACTAGCGTTATCTCAAGCGCAACCTCCTTACCGACTCGACCTAAACGATTCGCACTACTTTGCATGTCTATTATTATTCTGCTCAGTCAGCACGAGTCAGCTCGTGTTCGGTCTTGAAACATGTTTCTGATGAAGTTGATTATCTGTAGAGGCAAGTCTTCCTCACTACCCTTCTACCGTGCTGTCTCATCCAAATAGTGATGGGGGTGGTATCATTCCCTTGCCGCAACGTCGCCATACCTTTGTAAACCAATCCTCATCGCATCGATTTCGACTGAACTCCGCCATCTATAGATACATGCCGCAATGCCGCGAAACCAAGGAAACGAGGAAAGTATCCTGCCGTGAAGTCCTACCATCCAAGCCGTATTCATCCACACAATGCATGTGCAACTGCTGATGAAAATATGTAAATGAAATGATTCGCTTTTGCTTGTTATGCAATGCAAATGAGACGTAAAGAAAATTGGTGAATCCACTTTCCGAGATCCAGATATGCAAAACACAAATGAAAAGGGTATGTCGCGAGTATGATGTTTTAGGCCGCAATGCTCTTAAGGCTTCGGGTCGGCCTTTTCTTTATTCGTTTTGTCGTCGAGGCCTTCGTTGTGTTCCATCGACTGTTCGACGCAGTCAACTGGTGAAACTCCGGTAGACATGGGTTCGATTGTGGCGGGCTCAGTAGTTGTCGATTCAATAGGTATGCCGTCTTTCGTTGTACTTTCCTCAACGACATCGCTCAGCTCGGAGCCACCATCCGAGTTGGGGTCCTGATACTCAAGGGACTGATGGAAATTCTCGGGAGTGATGGTCTGGGAGGAAGCGTGGCGTTGTTTGACCTGCTCCGAAGACAATTGGCGGCGAGGTGTATCGTCACATCTCTCAGATCCAGGGCTGACAACGGTTCCATCGCTGACGCTACCATCTCGCTCATCAGCAGAAGCTAGTTCCTGTGCCTCCTGAAGCTGCTTCTTCGCCTTCAGCCTCTCCTCAGCTGTAGTGTTGTGCCAGTCGGATCCAAACTGAATGACAGATGCCTTTTTGCCATGTACGGTGAAGCTGCCTTTGCTACGTCCCAAGCCTTCACTCTCCGAAGCACCTTCGCTGGTGATAGTCGAGGCTGAGTCACGACCCTTGTGGCTACGGCGATGGGATGAGCTGCCATGAGATTCTCGAAGCGTGCGGTGCAGGCTGCGTCTGTGCTTGGTTCGTGATGCAGGAGAACCTGGATGAACTGCAAGACTTTGCTCTACATCGGATTCAGCAGTTCCGTCTGTAACTGGTTCCGGAGTCTTTGGCTGAAACTCATCCGTCTCGATGAGTGGCGGCGTAGCATATCTAACATCATCATCGGAATCGTCGTCTGAATCCATTGTTCCATCATCGAAAGTTGATATGGATGGACGCTTGTCCGCTGGGTACAATCTCGGGGATTGCACTGAAGAACTGGCGATCGAGCTGCGTCGATCCGACGCAGGGGGACTGAAAGATAATGGTGGCATAGTGTAGGTGCCTGAAGAGAATGTAGGACTCGTCTGGCGAGATGTCTCAGGAGGCGTCTTGAACGCGGTTTCGTCAACCTCATTGTGTCCAGAGGACTTGGTAGTCGGGCGCGCAGACGACCCTTCAGGAGAATGTGGTGGTTTATGACTGCTAGTCAGAGAGCTGGTCTTCGACGCTAGACGAGCAAGACCGTTGGTTTTAGACACTTTGCTTGTGGAAGCAGGCGAGTTTTGCGCTACCGATGGTTGGGAAGACTCCGCTATGCGGTCATTTCGCGCTTGCGTTTCGCTAGCACTTTGCTTCTCATCTTCCAATTCGTGTGCAAGAATATCGCGATGACATTTCATCCGCCAGATCTCGATGCGGGACCATTTGAGTTTTGCAGATAGACGTCCGGCTGCGTGTATTACCAGCTCTCGTGTCTTCGGCTGAATGGGCGCGAGAATCTGGAGATGTCTAGCGTCGCGAAGACGTGCCTCGAGCTCCTTGATCGCATCTGCGAGCTTATCTTCTGATTCAGAGATCCTTGCCTGCATCAGGCTTCTCCGTGCCGTGACCACCTGTTGTGCAAGATGATTGTCGATCCTGCCACTTTGGACGACAACGTCGCCTGTTGCCGTAGGAATGGACTTCCCAGATTGTGATGAATCCAGGCGTCTGATGCCACGATTCTTTTGGCCTTCGTACAGCCCACCAACCATACCCCTCGAGCGAACGCCTAGTGTTTCGAAGGCCGCGGTATAATTAAGAACCCCCAGCCAGTCGTTCAAGTCTTGCTCGCTGTCAGCCAGGAAGGTCTCTTCACCAATCTTCGAACACATTGAGAACGCATTCTTATGCCTCTTGTAGGTATTGTCAACCAAAGCAACAGCACCATCCATAGGGATCACATGGTCTTGTTTGAACTCCTGGAGAGCAGGCGAGAAGACTGCAGGGCCGGTCTCACCATACTTCAGGTGCTGCTCATGTTGGGTCATTAGATTCTTGGCCCAGCTGCTGTTGCGGAAGAGCGAAAGCCCTGAGCGAGTCAGGACTGCGCCCCACTCTTGCCATGGAGAGCGCGCCTTCTTACGCTTTGGATCTTTCCTCCACAGTATCCCAACCTTGGTCACAGGCATCTCGACAATGCCGACGGATGTGCCAAATGGGTTCTCTTGGGCAGCCTCTGACATGAAAGCTTCCGGTCTGGATCGTGATGAGACTATCTGTATGACTCCGTATCTCGTAAAGGACTTGTAGATGTTCTTAGTATCGAGCGTTGCAGCAGTCCCGAGATAGTTGTAAGGATCATCTAGATTCATCACGTCCTTGATGGTGGGTCGTAGAACGTCCAGTTTGCCTTCAAAAATCAACGTATATGGGTCAATGGGTTCCTTTTTGACTTTACGGGCGGGGTCGTTTGGACCCTTGAGCACCGCCGTCCTCCTGCTCTTCTTGGATGAGATGTTTTTAAGGTCAACTTCGTCCTCGATGTGAATGAAAGGAGTGTAGACGATGTTGTCGTAAATGCAGCCGAGGACATCGTCAGAAACACCCTCACACGACGAATTCTTGATATAATCAGCTCTTTGCATCTTACGTTTATTGTTCTTGTTGAAGAAATCCGTATGAAGGATGATGATCGAGAAGGATATAAAGTATGCTTTGTCTGCAGCACGTAAGCACGAATTTTTAAGAACACGACACTTGGACACACCAGTGTTTATGTAGATCCCAGGATTGCACTCGTGGTAGCGGTCGGCAAACCCTTGCAGCACTCTGTCGATCTGTTGGGTCTCTTTGGGTAGCTCAACTTGCATAAGTAGTTTACGAATGGCCATATCGATGGGATCACCAAAGAAAGCGAATCTGCGCATGTAGCTCCGCAACACTGACAGGAGGAACGGGTCGTCGGTTTTCGACAGGTAGCTGGCTATGACACTCTTGTCGACGTTGTTCGCTTCGATCCTTTCCAGGTAGCGGCCAGGTGTCTCGCCTTCTTCACGCTCAGGCATGACCAGTGTCTCTCTACTAATGCTAAGTGAGTTCTGATGAGATGAACCGGAAGTTCCTGTATACCCGTGAGCAGGGGAGCCATGTCTAGACGGATGCAGATCATTCTGACGGAATCTTCCCAAACTAAACAAGTTGCTGAAGCTACTACGGCCCGCGGTAGTAGACGTCGAGTTCCTCCCGCTGAGGCCGTTGGGTGGCGTCGGCGACGGGTTGTCGTCCGACATGCCGCCTAACGAACCCATTGTGGATGAGCGGCCGCGTAAACCTATCCTTTTGGGCGGCTGTGGGGAAGAGCGAGCGGAGCGAACAGATCTGGACGAGTCGTTGCGAAAGAGGGAGCCTGCTCCAGCAGAAGCTAGGTTCAGCGAAGTTGCAGCTAATGCAACTTGCGAAGCAGACGGCAGCGGCGGTGTATGCGTCCCATTGTCTCCCTCCGTGTATCGGCGCGCAGTCAAAGGGGGGCTTCCAGTCGGCGATCCAGGCGAGCCAGTACTGATACCGCCACTAGACGCACGCGGTGTTGCGGGCGCTGTGTCTGGGAACTGGGGAGGTTCGATTTTCATAGGCAGGGGGAATAACGAAGCGCGCTGTTTCCTTCGTCCAAAGCCAAAACGCGTAGAGCCAATGCGCTGAGGGGGTGGAGGTCGTGTGTTGGTTTCGAACGAGATGTGTCCACCAGAGCTGCCATCTGATCGAGATGACTCGGAAGCGCGGTGCGTTGGGGGCGCCAGGGCAGTAGTGCCTTCCGCAAAGTCGCGCGCTTCGGACAGTTCCTCAGGTCGCTGCTGGTTTGTCGAGAAGCGCTCTCCTTCTTCTTCTAGTAGGTTGTTTTTGCTTTTCTTCACCCCCAAACCTCCACTACGCTTCTTGTCCATCGACTTGCGGAGGATGCTGCCTGGCCTGTCGACACTCGCTGGGTCGAATGAGCGGCGGCGCAGGGTGAACTGCTGCAGTCGCCCACGCTTTTTGGAGGCTGGGTGATCATTACTGTGGTCTTGCTGGGGGTCCATGAAGGTTGGTGGTGTGGTGACTATGGCAGGAGCTGCAGGGGGCATTGTACGTCAGTGCTAAACACAACATATCCCAGGGACCCTTCACATACGCTCATTACTACGCTCCGTTGCGTTGACCGGCACAGGAGGTACCGGCGGCGCGTCCCTGGCAGCATGTTCTTTGGCTGTAGTAGACAGTTGTGAATCAGAGGCATGGCGAAATCTCAACACAGAGAAGCGGCGTGTGTTCATGAGACGTGGAGAGGAAGGCGGGGAGTCGTGAGAGTCGTGAGAGTCGCGAGATGCAGAGGGCCGCGCGACCTCGCTCGATGCAGGTCTGCCACCATCTTCAGATACAGTAATACGGTCAGGTGCCAGAAACTCGGTCGATTTATCGTTTTTGTCAGCTTTGTCACTGCGCCTGAACAAGCCAGCTGGGTCGAGCGTGGATCTCCTCTTCAGGTCATGCTCGCTGCGTCCGGGTCGAAGACGCATCGCTGCAGCGCGCCGTGGCTACCAGCTCATTTACGCGTGGATGAGGTCACAGTGCAGTACATGGCATACAGCAGTAGTAGCAGCAGTAGCAGCAAAGGGGGAGAGGAGAAGTAAGGCGGTGTTCGGGGTCAGCGGGAATCGGATGGGCGCCGCACGTTGGTACTAGGCACAGTAAGGCTGAAGGCTGAGATGTGCTAGTATCAGACAGGGAGGTGGAGGATGTGCGTGCGGGCTCAACCAGGATGTGGAGTCTTTTTTTTTTCCTGAAGGAAACGTGAATCGAGCTTGACAGTTCTTGTGCACATAGTTGTATATAATCTAGCGTCTTCTAAAGTTACTTATTATTTGCTCTCACTCGTGCATGGTTCGTTCTATCTGTGTGGAGTTAGTCTAGAAGCACCAGTACCCTTCTAGCGCCTGGAGTTCCATTCACAATCCTGGGAAGCCTGCACTTGTCCACCAGGCACATTACAACCTTTACTGCGCACGAACCCAGCTTCTGGCGCATGTTAATGCGACCATAGCTCGCTTCCCAATTGCTTTACTGAATACATGTAAACACAATGCGTTACAATACACTCACTTCCTTAAGCCTGCTGCTGCTGGCGCCTCTCGTGACGACCGCCCCGCACGACCACCAACCAGCATATCTTTATGGCGCGGGCACTGGCATCGCTGCTCCTAACCGCACACCACCCACTTGGCGCAGACTCTCCGATGCTGTCATTAGGAAGATTTGGAATCTGCCAGAGAACCCCATGAGCTTGGAAGAGGGAGTCCACCGCAAGCATCAGGCAGCAACAGAGCAGTTTGTAGCTCGCTATGGAGAAGACGTTGTATTAAGATTTAAGATACAGACAGCAGAAGAGGCGAAGGCATTGGCCGAGGCATCAGAGATCTTGTTCCTAGATGTGTGGGAGTTCAATGAGGATTGGGCTGATATCAGGGTAGCAAAGGATGTGGTCAGTAATCACACCAAGCTCTCTGCCACTGGAAAATTGACATTAGCCAGGTACCCTCGTTACTCGGTCTTCTTCCACCCTCTCTTAGGCAGTCACATCAGCCTCTGATGCAGGACCTTGACCTTGCACAGGCCGTCTTCGATTCGTATCCCACGTCGTCCGCCACACAGACTCACCAAGACGACCAGTCCTACGTACCAGGCCCCAGACCTGCGCCTCGCAAGAGCAAAGGCCATCCTTTCCTGCAGGATTATCAGCCGTTGTCCGTGATCAACCCATGGATGAAGCTCATGGCTTCCATGTTTACTACCCACGTTCGTCGAATTGTTGTAGGTACAACCTACGAAGGTCGTGATATCCCCGCTCTGCGCGTAGGGGTACATCCAACAAACAATGACGAGCCTTTAGGCCCACGCAAGACGGTGCTGATCACAGGTGGCTCACACGCACGCGAATGGATCTCGACCAGCACCGTCAACTATGTTGCTTGGAATTTGATCAACTCGTATGGTAAGGATCGCGAGATCACTCGACTGCTTGAAGAATTCGACTTTGTACTCGTCCCGACACTGAATCCTGATGGCTATGTCTACTCGTGGGAGTCAGACCGCCTGTGGAGGAAGAACCGTCAACCAACCAACTTACGCTTTTGCGATGGCGTGGATTTGGACCGCAGTTACTCCTTCAAATGGGATGGTGATACACTGCGTACAAACCCATGCAGTGAATCCTACGCAGGCAGCGAACCATTTGAGGGGGTTGAAGCTCAGCGCTTTGCCGAGTGGGCCAAGAATGAGACTGAACACAACAACGTCCAATTCGTTGGTTTTCTGGACTTGCACTCGTACTCGCAGCAAATTCTCTACCCGTACTCCTACTCCTGTGCAGACGAACCGCCAGCTCTGGAGGACCTCGAAGAGTTGGCGATAGGTCTGGCCAAGGCTATCCGGATATCAAGGAAGGGACACGCATACAAGGTCACCTCGGCCTGTGAGGGTAACGTGATGTTGTCAAACGACAAGAAGCACCGAACGATCCTGCCGCGCATCGAGTCTAGCGGAGGAAGTGCACTCGATTGGTTTTACCACGAGCTGAGAGTCAAGTACTCGTATCAGATCAAATTGCGCGACACTGGCAGCTACGGCTTCCTCTTGCCCAAGGAGAACATTGCGCCTACTGGCGAGGAGATGCTTGACGCAGTTCTGTACTTTGGCCGCTTCATGCTGGGTGAAGTTGGTCTAGCAACAGCCAAGAACCAGGACGCGCAACTAAATGCGCCTCTAGATGATGAGTGGGAGATTATTGAAAAGCCTGATGCTGGTGAAGAGGCGATTGAGCTTTGAGCAAGATAAGTCGATTTTTGTAACACCAGATTGCTTTTAGGCTTCGCTATACCCAATTATTAATATCTGTAGCTATTCGACCATGTCAGAACTGAATTCACATTTTGCCTGTGACTCGATGTTCTCATCTGCAAAGTCCAGCAGAAGTTTGGAACTGTGAACCTAGCTTTGATATACTTCAGGAATCAACTGAAAGCACACATCCGTGCCTAATAATTTTGAGAGCAGCACAGGCTAAGAGAGGTCGACTGATGTTTTGCGATGCTCGTCAACGGCCTTGCATTAGATCCAGCACGTGGGGCTAGCAGGGGCCTGCAAGCTTGGGAAAGAACGTCATCTTGTCAGTTTCGGCGAGCAGGAACAGCTTCGAACGCACTGCAGCTTCACTGCTCCACCCCCAACCCATGGTAGAGACATAACTGCTACTACTCGAACTTTGTGACGTCCCATATCGCGCGCAGACTCCAGGTCGGACAATTATCGAGACTCAGTTGAAATCTCAACCCACGTATCACAATGGCGTCGAGCTCGACCGAAACTACGCCGTTGATATCGTCCATGTCGGGCAGTAGCAAGACAACTTCCGCAAAACCGCAACGTACGGTTACATTCAATGCAACAGTCACTTCCTCGAGCGATTCTGCTCAATCTGCTCGATCAGGACCGCAGAACGTATCATCGTCTAAACAACCCACAAGCCATGGCGGGCAGCCAATGCTTGCAGGCCTCAATAGCAAGCTGCGAAGGAGAAACAGTTCAGGTGCACCTGCAAGAATACCTCCGGGCCCTGCCGGAAAAATCGGACCCCAGAGGACAACGCGAACCGCACAGAAACTGAAGCTCCTCCCGGACCCAGCACAAGGCGAAGACATCGAGGACGAAGAAAGCGGGCGCGATGTTTATGTACAATATACAAGGATCAAGGACCCCACTGCAAGAAGAGATGCAGCACGACTGGGCAAGGCAGACCGAGACCGGTTACCGCGTGTAACGGCATACTGTACAGCAGCTTCATACAAGCTCGACGACTTGATGAGGTTCCTGAAGGGCAAACAAAAGACCAGAGGCTCCTTACCAAAGCGCTTTGACGAATGCATATACTCGCCATACAATTACGGCACCAAGGGACCAGAAGATGTGCACAGTACTGCAGTACTCGATGGCGCTACAAACGTGCGACAAAGGAGATTTTCAGACAGCGCCATTGAGGTCGAGCATCAGAACGAGAGACGACGAGAGGACCTCATCGACCTGCACGAAGAAGGCAATGCACCGAATATAGGTACTGGAGAGGGCTCAGACAGGCCCAGACGTCCATCAATCACGCATGCAGACTCAGACCCGGCTATGGACGCACCCGACTTCGATACACAAGTGCACACACCCGAAGTCTTTCTCTTCGAGTACGGCACCGTAGTAATATGGGGCATGTCTCTTGCAGAAGAAAAGCGGTTCCTCAAGGAAATCGCCAAGTTCGAAGTCGATAAGCTCGGCAAGGACGAAGTCGAAACCGAAGAATTCAATTTCTACTATACCCGCGAGTACCAGGCGCGCATATACAACGACTTCATCTCCCTCCGCGACAAGAAGAACTATATGATCAAGCTTGCCATCAGCCACGGTCTTTCGCAGAGCGTCAAGACAAGTCTTTTCGAAGACCTCGTTGACAGCACGATCGACGAAACAAAGGACATTCCAGCGCAGATTGCCAGTTCTGGAAAGATCAACTTGAACAAGAAGCAGATCAACATGCAAATTGGTGAGCTGTTTATCCTGCGTATCAGCATCCACCTGCAGGGTTCGGTGCTTGACGCGCCGGAGCTCATGTGGGCAGAGCCGCAGTTGGACCCTGTGTACCAGGCAGTAAGAAGCTATCTTGAAATGGATCAGCGAGTCGGTCTGCTTACAGAGCGTTTGAACGTCATTGGTGACCTGCTGGCCGTGTTGAAAGACCAGTTGACGGCCACACACGTAAGTAATATAACCCACGTTCTTCAGTTGCACTGCTGACACATCTTAGGGCGAGTTGCTTGAATGGATCGTCATCATTCTCATCTTTGCCGAAGTCGTGGTTGCGGCTATCAACATTTTCGTCGACTTGAACGCTGCTGATTAGCTGTTCCGCTGCCGTTCCTTGTGCATAGCGTCTCTTCTGTACAGTATAAAAACTCGAAAGACGGCGTTCTCAGGAGTTTTTTTTTTTTTTGTTTGGGCATGTTCAGTCTCGCATGAATGCAAGGTGTTTGAGCTTCACTGGGCGATTAGGTTACTTGTGTAGAATTATGGCAGGCAGAAGGAGATTTTAATAGAGGGAACATTGAAAAATCTACCCGTCAAGATCAGATTTTGCTTTGCGGACCGTTTTGCGGACCACTTTACGGGCCCCTTTTACAGACCCCTTTGCACCACTGCCTCGCTCTTTGCCTCAGCCATTGTAGTGTTGTACGCTATCCGGAGCGGAAGCGCCACAGGTAATCTCCGCCGGCAGCTCGTGCACCCTGAACCCTGTCCGGTGCCCCATTTCATGCCACGGCGCCTTTCGACATTGAACGCTGAGCACCTTCCTCCCTTCGCCTTTCTGTCGCAGCGCCCCAATGAGCCGTCCCAGATGAGTTGGAATCTGCTTGAGCGCTTCATCGAGTCGGACCACTTCAACACTGATCCTTCGCTTGCTGTTGCGTATTTGGCGTAAGTATTGCTTCACCGACATCCCCCCGCGATCATCTAATCTGAAGCCTTGACTAACAGCAACCACCAGTCGATATGCAGATCATGTCGGTATTCATTATGTGCTCTGCTCAAAGCTACGCACATTTGCCTATGAAGAACTCGAATTCTTCTTGCCGCAGTATGTCACCACCTCACACTCTGCGCTCAACCATGAACATATCTACTTACAAACTCGGCGACACATAGATTATGCCACCTCCTCATTAGTATAGATAATGAGTCTATGGCATTGGAGGAGTTCATAATCGACCTTTGTGAAGAGTCAGTCAACGGCGCGCTTCTGGTGGGCACCTATGAGACAACGTCACGCCAATGACCCATAGTAACCTGTGCCGCAGACCTTCTGGCTGTTCCAGACATATCTCCACGATCTCGCCTACGTTCCAAATTCGAATGCATTTAGAACATGTCGACGTATCTACAACCGCGTGCAGCGCATCGTCTTTGGCTCGGCGGAGCCCCAACGGCGCGAGAGGATTAAGGAGAACATTCTTCCAGTGACTGTGCTCTCGAGTTTGGTGCTGGCAAGTATCGCTGCCCCCTTTTTGCCTGCACATGCTGGACCGCTAGCGATTGCGCAGGCGCGAAAGCCTCGGCCCGTCGAAGATATGATTTCAGACAACGTGCATACAGGGAAGGTGGGGAGAAGTAATACAGTAGCAGGAGGCTCGCCGCGACTGCGTCAGCGAAGAATAGGACAAGGCCATTCTGATCCCGAGGATGGACGCACATCAAAGGCTCCTGCGTCACGTACGCGGGAATCGCGAGACCCCATGGACCTTAGAAGACAAGCTGCTCGACCCCCACATGCTCCCCGCGGCACCTCAGCGCAGCATCGACCCTCGCTGCTCCACATCGATGCCGAAGCCCGCCTCAGTTCGTCTTCGTTACCTGAGTTCCGCAATGCTAAAACCTCGCCGCTCCCTACTCCTCCTGCTACCGCCGGGCTTGGGCCCAAGCCAGAGCACCACAATCACCGTAAGCATCTGACGCAGCAACCTAGACCTCTTACGCCAACAGCACTCTCACGGACACAGAAGATCCGGCTCCTGAGGTCCAACTACTTTCGCAACGAGACACAGTTCTTGAGTGCCCTGGAAGACATATCCAGTCGCTTGGTAGTCGTTCCAAAGCCAGCACGATTAAGCGCCCTCCGTGCTGAACTCGCTCTGATCGCGCAAGACCTGCCGGCCGAGGTCGACATTCCGCTACTCTCTCCGCCAACGCTGAAGGATGGGATACCATCTCAAAGCCAACACCACCGGATAGTACGAATCAATCCCGCAGAAGCAACAAGTCTTAACAGCGCGGAAAAGGTCCCATATCTGCTCATGGTGGAGGTGCTCAAAGAAGATTTTGACTTCGATCCAGACTCAGAGCAGAATATGCAGTTGTTGGAGAAGCTCATGCTTGAGAAAGGCACGCCAAGAAGACGCTTGTTTGATATCACTAACGCTGAGCGTTTGGCACTGGACAGGACACCACCGAACGGATCAGATAGTGTTTTCGAGCCTGCTAATGGCGACCTGGGCAGCACCAATCTGATCAAGGACATTGACGAGGACGATCTCGCTTCTGGACTAGCAAGGGTTGCTCTGCCATCGACCACCAGTAGTGGCAAGGTCACGGCACCTAGGTCATCAAGTGGGGCGAACACATCGTCCTCTATGGCCACATTGTCTACACCGCGTACATCAGACATGGAAGTCAGCCGGTCGAGTAGCCCTGTCCCGACAAGGAAAGCGACAATTCCTCTGAATAGAAATCAGGGGCCGGATCAGCCGGATTTTACGGCTCTTGCGACACACATGCGAACAGCGGCGCAAATGCTAGCGCAGTTGGAAGCAAGCGGATCAAAACGACCTAAGACTGAAGTAGCGGCTATCAAGGCGAAGATCATTGCAAGTATGCAAACGCTCGAGGAGCAGAATTTCATGTCAGATGACCAAGGGCCTACATTTGATACCATAATGGCTGAATCAGACCCCACAATCATCGCCGAACCAGATGACCTTGAGGAGGGTATGGCAGTCGCCACCAACTCCGGAGCTGGTGCAGCGCGCATGGAGAATGACCTGAAGACCGGCGGTATGCGCCGCAAAGGTGACCGGGACGATCCTAGTGCAGCAACCTTCGGTGAAGAGTGGAGCGCCAAACGCGAGCGTATCCGCCGCTCTTCCCCTTACGGCTACATGCCTAACTGGGACCTCATATCTGTGATTGTAAAGACTGGTGACGACCTACGCCAAGAAGCGTTTGCGTGTCAACTAATCCAAGTGTGCACTAAGATTTGGGAAGAAGCCCAAGTTCCTGTCTGGACAAAACGCATGCGCATCCTCGTGACAGGCGAATCCTGCGGCCTGATCGAAACGATCACCAACGGTGTCTCTCTTCACTCATTGAAGCGCTCCTTAACCCTGGCCAGCATAGCCGCTGGTACTAACCCCAGGAAACGCATATCCACACTCAAAGACCACTGGCTCAAAACCTTTGGTGAGCCAGACTCGGAACCGTACATCGCAGGTGTAGAATGCTTTACGCGCAGTCTCGCAGCGTACAGCGTGATATCCTATGTCCTGCAGCTCAAGGATCGCCATAACGGTAATCTCCTCATCGACAACATGGGCCACATCATCCACATTGACTTTGGCTTCATGCTGTCCAATTCGCCTGGGTCAATGGGTTTTGAAGCTGCGCCATTCAAACTTACGCAAGACTATGTTGATGTACTTGGTGGCATTACGAGCCCGGCATTCGAAGAATTCAAAACGCTGTGTAAGAGAGCGTTCCAGGCGCTCAGGAGAGAGGCCGAGAGGCTGATTATGTTGGTCGATTTAATGGGTAAGCAGAGCAAAATGCCGTGTTTTGCAGCTGGAGCGGCGAGTGTAACGAATTCGCTGCGGGCGCGGATGATGCTGCATCTCAGCAAAGAGGAAGCAGAGGGCTTTGTGGAGGAGCTTGTGGCGAAGAGTGTGGGCAGTTATTACACCAGACTGTAAGTTCTTATGTGGTCTAGGTGCAATTTTAAGCGCTAACGTAGGGCAGTTACGATACCTTCCAGTACCGTACACAGGGCATTTACTGAGCGAGAGACTCGGATCGTTCTTCGGAATACACAGTATCAATTGGCGAGAGCTCGAGAAAGCGCTCCAGATATTCTACCGGTTTAGCACAACGATTTGTATGTCTTGGATTAGACTGGGTGTTCGATGGCGAATAGGTGAACATTGCGTTTACGCTAGCACAATGGCAGACATCAATGCTATGGCATACTCAGCAGTTCCTTGTTCGTGTTCGCTTCTCGACTCGTGAGTATTAGCAACAATACTTTCGGCAGTCAAGGTATGCGCTTCTGAAACACAAGAGGAGCCAAGACAACGCTCAGCCCGCAACATGTCCAACGCTAAGAGACGCCGATCTGATGATCAACAACACCGCGAGAGATGAAGGAGTAACCTTCAGCACGAAGACGTGGCTTGGATGGGTAGGCTCGAAAACACTACCTACTACCGAAAGACAGTTCTTGTTTGTGTCCCTCTTCTCTGGAATACTAAGCTGTGGCCAAATATAAATTTCAATTCGCTGTCGGTACATTTGGATGCTGACCACCTTCAATGGGAGCATCTGCTCCCTTCGCTTTCCCCTTCTTGGCCAAACCAGGGCTATGCACAATGCTGTCAATCCTCTGCATTACTTTGCCCAAGGTCGAGTCTGTTGCTGGTCAGTCACAGTCCACTGGACATACATGCTGCGGTACGGCACGCCATTGACAGTGTCGAAACCTTTATCTCCTCTCACACTGCACAATGCGCTTCACGTACGTTTGTGCTCGCTCTTGCCTTCTGAGGAGAAACTCCCCGTCTTGTTCCCATACCCTGCCCCCGCCGTACTTCCCGAGCCGTATTTGTGTGCGTTGCTGTATGGTGCTGGTCCATGCCTGTCCTGTGTGTTAAAATAAAAGTCTTCTTCGTCGACTGACTTCTCCGACGTGGTGGGTGTTAGCGATGCTCGTTTGTTGCCAAAGCCGGCACCATAGGCAGGGGCCTGGTTGGGGTTAGCGACAAACCATTAGGTGAGTAAGGAAAGAGGCAGGTGTTGGAAGATCGAGGGTGAAGGGCATACGCTGCATGAGTCTGTCAAGCTAAGGCGTGTGCTGGAGTGTTCGTCGGTTAAGCCATCAGCGGTGTAGTCAGGTGCTGTGCGGTTCCCGTAGTCTGCCATGTTATTTGGGTAGCGATGAAAGATAGTCTCGAAGTTTGGAAGCAGGACCTGCTCAGAATGTTTTTAAGAAAGTACTTTCGTACACGACAGCAAAGCTGAAGTATTTGAGATACCAGCCGGCCTACTACCATATCCACTTGTTATATACGACAACTATAACCTGGTATCGAAGGAAGTTACCGAACTGTTGGCACGATCCAAACACAATACCGAAGCCACATGAAGTCACTGTGCTAGAATGGGCCTTGGCCTGTACGGACGCTGGCCAGTATCGAAGCCTCATAAGAGGACAGAAGGGGAAGCCAAGGTATGCTTGTATCCTTCCGATACGCTTGCAGACCTGGGCGCTATCATGGTAAGGGGCCACAACACCATGCTGGCTGTGAGTAAGACAGTCGTCGGCGTTGAAAACATTCATATTTGGTGCGTGACACATCCGTAGCGATAGTCGGTAAATAGCTTTTTCGTGTTCGGAACCGTGGACTGTGTTATTTCTTCAGGTGCTTCATATGAGTATGGAATTATGAGGTCGAAGTTTGGGATACTCCCCTGTCCGTTGGATTGGATATCATGAAGTTGCGATAAGGAATAGCTGACATCCAATAATGGCAAGCGCTTGCTGATCGAGATAAGAGAGCATGTCGTTGCGTCACTGTGGCTGTCCCGCCCTTCCAGACCCTCCAGATCGCTGGGGTATGCAAGCTCATACGTCCGCTTGTTCAATCGCGGAGACCGGAACGCCATAGTTCAACCTTGCGCCGAGAAATGCATGCTTGAGATGCTGTGTGCTCATCGTACGTACTTGGACTGTTGTAATCCGTTAGCAAATTCGAATGGCGCGGTCGAAGTATTGTAAGCTTACCATAAACTTCTTGTGAAAGTCGGACCGTAGCATGTCGTTGATGAACTCCTTCTTTTTGTTCCTGTCTTCTGTGCCTCGCGCCTGGTTCTTGAAGACCACATCATCGTCCCACCGGCGCTTCATGGTGAAGTCTTTCGCATTGAGCAGAGGGTTACCGCGCGCGACATCAATCTCGCGCTGTTCCTCCTCCTCAGCTGCGCGCTCCCTCTCTTCCTTGGCTTTCGCTTCGGCGCGCTCCTTCTTAATTTTCTCGAGCTCACGCATTAGTGCCGCGGTTTCGTCCTCCTCATCATCGTCGCTGCTTGTGGGTCAGCATATCCCAGTGCCGTTTTGTACAAAGGGGGAGTTACTCGTCATCACTGCTCTCACTCTCCTCACTACTATCATCCGCATCTATATCCCTATATTTCTCCAACACTTCTATTCGCCGTCTCTTTGCATCAGCCTCATCCCCTTCTCCCGTATCTGCTGCTACTGCGTCAATCTGTCGCTTTGGTGCGCTACTGGAATCTGTGACAGAATCGGGCTCAACGTAAGTGCCGTTTTTCTTCGCATAGTGACGTGCCTCGGCTTCCAATAACTCAGCGCGCAAGTCGCGCTGGTAGCCATCTGCATCTCCGCCTTGTCCAGCTTGTCTGTGCTTGAGCGTCGTATGTGCGGGAAGAAGACGTTGGTGGTAGGCAGGTCCACGCTGGGCTTCTTTGCCGCGTGCGGGATCGAACGTCGGCCTATGGGCGGTCGTCATTTTGTGGTAGTATTCTTTTGATATGTGTTGTGGTTTTAAGAACGGTTTCGGGAGTCTTGCGGGTGTCTGATGTAGAATTGGGAATAAGTGAACGTGATGCTCGTTGACATCGAAGAATCGCGCCAAGACCGTCGGTGATGGACTTTCGCCGGACCCCGCTACATTTTCAGTGCACCCCCGGAAACTGACATCACTTCCTTGAACTATCATATTTGAGTGATTGAGGCAAGATGCCTCGAGAAGCAGAGATATCTATCAATGAGCGCGAATTCATCAAGCAGGCGTTACAGGAGCAAATTCGCCTCGACGGACGTGCATTTGATGCATTTCGTTCATTAGAGCTCACCTTTGGAGATGAATACGGTGTTGCAGACGTCCAGCTGGGCAAGACGAGGTGTGTTTGGTTATTTTTTAGTTGTGTTTAAGCTAATAGGCATCAGAGTTATTGCACGAATCTCTGTAGACGTAGTCACACCAGCGCCGGAACGCAAGTTTGATGGAGTTTTCCAGATTGTCACTGAATTCTCGCCCATGGCTTCACCTGCTTTCGAAATTGGCCGACCCACGGATGCGGAAGTGATTTTGTCGCGAATCCTCGAGAAAGCCATTCGCCGTTCCAATGCCCTCGACACCGAATCGCTCTGCATCATTGCTGGACAAAAGTGTTTTGCTCTTCGTGCCGATGTGCACATTATCGACCATGACGGCGGATTGATTGATGCCTCATGTATTGCCGTTATGGCTGCATTGCAGCACTTTCGACGACCAGATGTACAAGTCGAAGGTGAGAAGGCAATTGTTCTCAGCGTTCGTGAGCGCGAACCGATACCATTATCGATCCTACACCAGCCATTCTGCGTTACTTTCTCGTACTTCGAGGAGGGTGAGATTTATCTCGTTGACGCGAATGTGGCCGAAGAGCAGGTACGACAGGGTCAGGTCATCATCACTATGAACAAGCATGGCGAAATCTGCCAGATTGCCAAATATGGCGGTGCGACGGTGAACCCATTGGCTATTCTGAATTGCACCAATATTGCATTGGAAAAAGTCAAGCAAATCAGCAAATTTGTCCAGCAAAAGCTTGAAGAAGACACAAAGAGGAGGAATCCAAAAGGCTTGATGAACGAATTGAGTGCTGAGAATGCTAGAGAGAACGCTGTGATTCCAGGGTGAGCAGTTGCAGACGGACGTCTTACACATCACGACGCTTCTAGCCAACAACGAGCCTTCTGACGCCCCGCTGCATGAATCCACAGCGAAGCACAACATTTCGTCCGAAACACTGTGCTCCCCTGAATGAACACAGAGCGGATAATAGATTGCGATGCTGCGGTGGGTCAGCACACGAAGATCATTTGGAGCTACGGTCAAGATGAAGTGGGCGCAGCTTGGTGAAATGCAAATACTCTCCTTACTACGAATGGTAACAAGAGTAATCGCCTTTGGGCTATTTGCACGAGAAAGGCACAACAGTAGCTCAGACGAGTAATCACAAAGCTGTATTACAAATTGGCATCGAGGCAAAATCATGCAACTGTACAAGCTGTTGTTTACAGAACATTGAATTCTAGATTTTGAAAGCTTTGACATGAACACTGATGCTGACCATGCAGGAGGTCTATAGACCCAACCGGACCATCCAAGCTCGGAGCCGAGCAACCGAGCAACCAGCAGAACCTCAAACAACACCATACTATTGTTTCCGTAAACCGTCCGTTCCTATGTGAATTAGACTAACGTGAACGTCGGCCGAGAATAAGGCATATATACTTCTATCCAGCATCGCCATAATCTCTGAACACAACTCATAGCCATTGCGACCTCACCTTATCAACATTCGATCTTAGGTATTGCGTCATATCGTGACGTCGTCTCATATAACTCCAACTTTTCGACGAACCAACTCTACCACTAGGCCTTTCTTTTCCCTTAGCTTTTGAGCGTCATACGTCTTGTCTAGCCAATACACAATCATCAATATGTCTCAGAAATTAGTTCCTTCCGACCCGTCCAAGGTCATGGTCATCCGCGAGGTTGTACCCAGGGTCATCACAACACTGTCCGTCCCTTTCTGGCGATTTGGTAAAATCAAGATCGGCGGGAGAGGAACGATTGGTATGTGCTTCTTATTCGTGTCAGCCGGAAAGCTAACATGTACGCACAGTGCGTCTCCAGTCCGGATCCCTTGCCGTCTTCTCTCCCGTCGCCCTCACCGACGAAGTCAAGGCTAAAGTCGCCGAACTTGGAGAGGTTCGCTACATCTGCGCACCAGACGCTGAGGTATACACTATCCCTTCCTCAAGCTCCCCGTGGCCAGGCTAACTTCTACAACAGCACCATATCTTTCTCGGTCCCTGGCACTCTGCCTACCCGCAGGCGCAAATCATGGGGCCCGAAACTCTCCCTGAAATCCGCGCAAAAGACAAGGAGAAGGAGGATGTCCCCTTTACACACCTTTTCAGTGCTAACAAACGCGTCGAAACCGTGTCTACGGAGTTTGACGCTGAGTTCGACTGGGAATATGTTCACGCGCACGCCAACAAAGAGATTGTATTCCACCACCGGCCGACTCGGACGCTCATCGAAGCTGACTACATGTTCAACTCGCCATCGACTGAGCAATTCAGCAAAAGCGGCGTTGATCCGAACTCAGGGATCCTGACTAAGATCTTTTCTTCTCTGACAAGCACGCAGGGCAAGGCAATGGGCCAGCAGAGGATGATTTGGTGGGGCACGAGTGCAGGGGATCGGAAGAGCTTTGCACAGAGTACAGCGAGGATCGACAAGTGGGACTTTGATAGGATTATCCCTTGCCACGGAGACGTGATCGAGACAGACGGAAAGAGCGTGTTTCAGAAGGTGTTCAAATGGCACCTCGACCTGGCGAAACAAGAGGGCTTCAAGGAATTGTAGATGAAGATTCACGGGCTATTCGGGCTTTAATTGTCTGCCGCAGCATTGGAAGAAGTCAGTGCAATGGGCGGTACCGGAGTTGGCGGTGTGAGTCGCAGTCGTGCTGTTGAGATACCTTTTCTATACCATGCTTCGTATTATATTTTCTACTTAACACTGCTCTGCATGTTGCAACCCCCAACTCATCATTCAAAGCCTTCTTTCACTTGTCCTACGTCTATCAAAATGCATTATCTGGCTCCATAAAACTCTTCACATACATCGTCGTTTCTCCTCTTCCATGCAAGGCAGCTTACCATGACTGTTGTTTCAAAAACGACGCAAGCTAGCACAAGGGACACAACGAAAAGACGTGACGCTTTGCACGATGCATGCATGGCTGCTGCCCTGATTTCTTGTCGAACACTTAAAGAAGAAGGGGGATGATGGTGTGGAGAACCATGTCCACAGGGGCTGCACAGGCGGAGAAAAGTACGCTTGCTGCGATGAACTCGCAGTGTCGCGTGATTGAACGGACCGGCGCCGAGTCCTTGAGGGGCTGCCATAGAGGCAAACGAAGATAGGAAGGAAGTCAGAAAGCGAGTGTAAGGTAGGCCGTGACGTCGGGTGAGGACAGCGTTTACAGCCAGAGCATTGTTGAAGCAGAGTTGAAATCGGCTGCCGGAAGGAGACTGGCGTGAGCGTCAATAGTGAATGTATGGCGAACGCAACAAGCCACAGCTCCGATTTTTGCTTGACAGATGGATAGGTTCTGCAACGAGCAAACACTTGCTCAGTCTGTGGCTCTATACTCTGGTGGAATGTACTCCAAATTCAATCCTTCAAATACCTTCTTCTCAGCATCCTCTGGTGTTCCATCTACACCATTCTCGCCCTCGAGTAGTACTTCTTCGCCGTTGCTTCGACTGCGGATACCGCTGCTATCAAACTTCCAGCCCTTGACTGCCTTTGCATACCTTCTTAGATCTCGCTGAAAGGTAGTCCCACCGCTCCAGCCCATAACTGCGCAGCCGACCGTCCGCCACGGCGCAACAATAATGTCCACGCGGCGATGTATGTTGGGATTTCTGGCCCTTGGGTTCTCTTCAAGATCCTGCTCGCGTGTTGGCCAAGAAGGGTTCTGCCAAACCACAAGTGCTTTATCAAGTGTGTCAAAGCCAACACCTTGTCCTCTTGTGGAACGAAATGGCAGGGCATGTTGACCTCTGTGCGTATTTTTCAGGCTTATTGTCAAGGTATGCGTGATCCACTCGTCGATTTCTAAAGATTCGACAATGTCTCTAACGAGGCTGGCGGTCGCGTCGAGCTCTGGATGCGACACAATCATGTCCACATCGCCAGAAGCCTGTTTGCCACGCCGGTAGCTACCAACGATGGTCACTGAGATACGGTCATCCCGTAGCTTCACAGCATGTTCACGCACAACTCTTGCGATTTGCTCCACCTCGGGTCTCGGGATCAGATCCAAAAACTCATCGTAGTACTTTAATCCGATCTGCTGAACGCGATCTAAATCGTTCCATCCAAACTCAATGATATCGTCAAGCTCGGTCCAGTTGTTGTTGTAGTAGAAGTGGCGAGCTGTCTTCGCGCCAACACCCCATATGTTGTAGAATGCCCGCAAGATTTTCATCGCTTCGTCATTCTCGTAATCTTCTACGGCCTGTATTCTGCCTGTATTCTTCCACTCTACAAACAAGACAGCCGTCTTCTCGTCGCATCCTGGTAGCTGCGCTAGTTCACGAGGGTGGCTGAGCTTGAATGTATATGCTGCGATGGAAGCAATAATTGTGGAGTATGCACGAACACCAATGTCATCATCAATGAGGGTCCTCGCTGTTCTTATCTTCTTCAGCTGATCAAGGAAGTCATCATTAGGCCCACAGGCTGGTGTTAAACGTTGACATGCGTACTTGACACCTTTTGAAACCCACTCTGGTGGCTGAGGTATGTCGCTGTCGATGCCGTCGTACTCGCTGGTAGTCTGTTGCAACAGGCATGCAGTAGCCGACGCGAACATAGGCCTATTCAGTTGCATGGTAGGCACATAGCCCTTGCAGTCTGACCGACGAGATCCATGACTAGGCCTAGTGCGATGGATTTGGTAGCTCGGCTTTTGCGGCTTTGAAGCTGCGTCCGCCTTCGCTCTCTCTAAGATATCGCTGGCGTCTTGTGGCCGAAGTGCAACAAGATTCGGAGAGGCATACTTAATTCTTGTCCCATTCGAAGGCAGAGATTCGACAGACTTGAGGTTCACCGACTTGGGCCGTTCGCGGACTCGACCGGTGTACACGAGCCTGTCTTTCAACGGCATGAGACGGCCTGCCTGTACACAATCGTCCAACCAATCTAGTCGTAGCACCCAGACAATGTCTTCGCCTCTGGGGTTCTCGAAGAGAGATGAGACTTGTGAGGATGCTGAATCAAACCCAGAGCCTTTGGTTTCTTTGATCGGCACCTCATCTTCAGGCAGGGGCCCATCAGAAGTCTCCTTCTCAGTAGCAGGACTATTGTTTTTTGTCCCTTTGAAATCGAGTGAGCCTCGATGGACTCTTCGTCTTTTGTCTGCGCGGTCATTCTTATTCACTGAGTTAGCCAGCCGTTTTTGTATAATTCTCTCTTCGACTACAAGCTTCCGAGAGCGAAGTTCGAATTCTGCTCTTCTCTTGGTCGCCACTTTGCCGATGAAAATCTTGACTCTCGAGACATCCGTGGTGAACGGCGCCTCAAAATGGTGTAGTGTTTCCTTTAGCTGTCTCTCTTCATCGCCCTTCAAATGCGCAGACAAGATGGCAATGGGCGGTATGCCGCTCAGATCGAGACCAAGGGCCGAGTTTGTAGATGCTGGCGAGAGGGACACAGCGTCCATTGCCTGTGTTTTCGCTATGGCCCACAGCTAGCAATGCTGCTGTGCTGGTTCGATGAGATCAAGCAAGGGAGGCGTCAAGGCGTGCCCAAAAACCGCATCCTCGGCTTTCCCATGTAGTAATGTGGCCAGCAAAGCATCGTGTAAATATGTCGAGAAGCGTGCAGTATCGTGTGGAGTGTGCGCAATAGTTAGACAATAATGCTGAGTATGACGACACAGTGAGGTCGAATCGCGCTCGTGACTGACCCAGCCGTTCCTGGCTAGACCGTTTACGGCATCTCTGCAGCACCGTCTTTCACTCCCCTCAAAATGTACCCCACATGAAGCGAAGGATCATCTCAACACAACTCCATATAGCGGAAAGGGTCCACGATGTGGTACGCGCCGCTGTGGGCAGCTGTCACTCTCATAGCCTGTGCCTTCTGACGGCGGCTCGCGTCGATTTCAAAGGATGCATAATCAATCTGCGACACGTTTCATCTTAAGCGGCTGGTCAACGGCTTCTCCACACTCATTCATGCTCCATTGGGAAGGACACAACCGGAACACGCGTACAGTTTATTGCGCATGAAGCTTTCTGTCCGTCGCCTCGCGACGCATAACTCGACGGCATATCACAAACTTATCTCTTCATTCTCTGAAAGACAAAGTCTGGCCACTCGGCAGCCCTCACGAGGTTACAGGGCACGCCTGCGTATCGACGGCATCTTTTGCTCAGCCTTCAATGCGTTTCATAGCATGCTCTTGCGCGCACTTGGCGGACCAGCATTCTACGGCAACCACTGATCTATGTTCAGGAAAAGGGATTCTACTCCCTTTCTGCTAAACAGAATATCTGGCATTTTTCTCCGTACCCAAAGAGTCGGGCCAAGATGACGCGAACGTGGGGAGATGTTCCTCCTTGCGGCTGGTTCCTCTTATTCTGATAGCCGGCCGTTGTTTCAGATATATGCAAGGGCGGGTGTCAGAAACAGATATATAGAAGGTGGGCGAACCATGATGCTGCGACTTCAGGCGAGTCCCCTCCTACCTTGACGGCAGTGATATCATCCCCGCGTCTGTTGACTGCGTACCTTTCGTTCATATTCTCTCTTTACCACACTCTCGCTTTTCTGGAATTAGCGTTTACACCGGCCGCTCATCTACAACGTTGCCTGCATCAATTACTTGCTTCAGCTATTCCCACCAAGAACAATCTGCCAAACACCGCAATGCGCTCCTTCATCTTGTTGGCCTTTATGGCCCTGTTAGCTTTTGTGGCTGCCGTGCCAATCACTCCCTCAGCCCCCCAACTCCAGAAGCGCGCTGAGCAATTTCGACTGGAGGGGCTGCGAGAGGTACGTTGAGCATTGCAAGGTATGATAGGAAATATTCTGACGGGTTCAGTTTGACATTGCCGAGCGCCTTTCGGCACCCATCATCGACTCTGAAGAAGTGCAACCTTTTATGACCCGTTTCCACTCTAAGCTCTCCGCACTTCTCGAGCTGCTTTCGAATGCGGACGAAGAAGAAATTGACGCCGAGGGCGATGTCGCACCCGGTGCGATGGAGGCTCCTCAAATTCTGCCCAAGGCTGCCGTACACAGTTCTAGTTTCTACCAATCACTTTGCTCGCTATTCCACAGCAGCAAGGAAGATTACGGCTATGAGGGCAAGGAGCTGGAGCTGCGAAGGCCTGAGGGCATGAAGCACTGGGGCGGAGGTCGTTGAAAGCTTCCAGTTTTAGTTCTCTTGGTTAGTTGACGTATTGTTTAGTCGATTTGAAATGCAATGGATAGCCTTGCAGGTTGTACCATGCAAATTGTTGAACGAGCGCAAATCGATCCTGCTCAGCAATCACAGGGGTGTGTGCACCGAGGCGTCGCTTACGAAATAGTCATGCGTTGCTTCTTTCTGAATTCGGTCAGCCCACCATCAGCCTATGGATCTGTCGTTGATTCACATCACGCTCCACGATTGACGTGTTCGCTGGAGCAGACCCAGCTGAGGCCACGGCATTTGAGGCTTCGCGTCAAGGAGCCGAAGGGTCCAGGGCCAAGGTGGATAGAGTCCACCAATTTGACGCCGACAGGGAAGCGGTGAGAGAACTGACCAGGGGTTCGAGCAGAGTATGCAGCATATGCTTGTTGCAGTGACCGGGTATCAACTGCTGATCGCTATCGAGTTCTGAGATGTAAATCGGGCGTTTGTGACGGTGGCTGCAAATGCATTGGCGTCCTGTCTGTAACTACATGGGCGTCCTGTCTGTAACTAATATGGGCGTCCTGTCTGTAGCTACACTGGCCCCCTGTCTGTAGCTACACTGGCCTCCTGTCTGTAGCTACACTGGCCTCCTATCTCTAGCTACACTATTGTCCTGTCTGCAACTGCATTCGCGTCCTGTCTGGGCCATGGAGTATCGAGAGAACGAGTTGTTGACGGTTTGTTAGGTTTGGTTTGACGTGCTCTGTGAGTCCCGACTATTCGAGACGAGAGGAGCAGTAGCTCCCCTGGTAAGAAAGGGAAGCTGCCGAGGGGCCGGAGGCCCATGCCAGCGCAAGGATGATGTGATGTGGGATAGTTCCTGAGAGTGAGGTGTTGTTTGCATCGAATCCAGGGTGCACGGGCATGTGGGCAGACTGTTGGTCCACTTGAATGCTCTCGAGGGCGAAGCTGCTTGTGCCAAGTTTTGCACCAGAGGACTGGTATAAAGGGCTGCGTGGGGCTCGTTCGTGAGTGTATGCGTGAATGCACTTTGGCTTGGGAATGCATCTCTGGCCTGAAGATGCAATGCCAGCCCAGGTCCAACTCTCATGGAGCTTTCATAGCCATTCAGCTCTACTATTGTTCGCACTCACCCTTTGTGTCGGCCACGTCTGTTGGGTGCGCCCCAGGCAACCACAGAAAGAGCCTTTCCTTGTCCCGCGGTGGTCGGCGCTGTGACATCCGTCACTGCCTTTTTGCTTCAGATCGTGACACAGCGACGGCGTCTTCCTCAGAGTCGACTGGCCAGAGCATATCCTCCGAGCTGTGGCGTACCGAGTGGCTAAGAGGCTTATGCTCGAAGCCAAGCTAGGCTCGTTGTTGCGGACATGGTGATGAAGGATGTGCTACCCGTCTGACAAGGAAGGTACCTGTTTTGGCGGAGGCACCCTTGCCCCTTCGGGGCTAGTGCATATCACCAAGATATTGGACATGCACAACGGATGGAAATCAATATCGAAACGACAAAGAAAGTGACTGAACAAGGCAAACAAGCGACCGTTTACAGAGACACTCCATAGCCCGAGCATGATCAGTCGCACAGCATGCACCGTGACACCGTAAATGGGAGCTTTGATGCGCCGTCCAAAGAAGAAGTCACGGGCCATGACCGCTTTGAGCTTCGCCCTACTGCTGTTCGATAGACAGCGGCGAGACCACGAAGAGACCACGAAGAGGCCACGAACAGATCACGAGCAGGCCACGAGCAGGTCACGAACAGGTCGCGAGCAAGTTACGAGCGGGCTGCGAGCAAGTTGCGGACAGGCTGTGGGCAGGTCGTGAGCAGGTTGATAGACAGGCCGCGAGCAGATTCGTAGCCAGGCCGCGAGCAGATCCATAGGCCGGTCGCGAGCAGATTCATAGCTAAGTCACGATAGCCAGCATATGGGGAAGAAAGGCGCAGTATTGGGATAGCGCCCACAACAGGGTTTGTCTTGACGTTCGGTGCAGAGCAGAGTCCGGCTGGAAGCGAGTGGATGCAGCTGGATGGTCAGAATGCGGTTGTGCTGCAGCAGTTGCATGCTGGCCAAGCCTGACTACTGCAGCAGAACAAGGCCACGCATCGAGCTGCATCGAGAGATGAGGTGGGCGAAATCATTACGCGATTCGTGGGGACCCGGCAACCGGCAATCTCGGTAGTCCTACTTTCAGACAGGCTTGTCAACGGGCTTGCAAGGCGAGCAGGGAGCGCTTTCATAGGCAAAAGGGCAACGCAGCAGGCACAATGGGGCCTTCGCTGTGATTGCAAGACGTGAAGAGTGGTGGCTGCCGTACCCTCGGGCGTTAAGGCGTGCCCTTGGCGGTGAAAGAGTTCCAATTGGCTGAAGATCTGATGGTTAAAACACACTCCCTGGCCGCGCATCAAGTCGAGGCCCGTTAGCCTGCCATCTACTAGCATACATTTGAAACTCAAACTACCTCCTGGCGGGAGGGGACGACAAGAGATATATCCACTGCGGCACCCTTCCTGTCTTCAGCTCCGTCATCGTTCCAAATACCAAAATCCTCTGGTTTCCTCCAAGGCTGGCCATCACCATTACTACTGTGTTGTAATCATTGAGATCGACCTAATTTGGTGGAGTTTTACGGATACGAATGCAGACAACGCGCACGCGCACCTCACGTTGCCCCCGTCGCAGCCGTCGCCGTGCTACTAAGAGCAGCCGCAGCGCCCAGATTGTGCAAATAAATCAAGCAATCGCGCACCGTATCCTTAATCATCCATGATGAAGCGCAAGTTCTCTTTCAACTTGGCGCCCGTTGTAAGCACCTTGTTCAATGTCAATCACTGCGTTAATCTCCTCACACTAGCACCAGAAGATTCCCGGCAAGACGGATGCCGCCAAGACGGATGCCGCCAAGGAAAAAACACCAGAGCCCATGCCCTCGCAATCACAACCGCAGCCACAGAAAGAATCGCAGTCACACAGGAGACACCAGTCCAAAGATGACTTCCCCCACCTCGCCGCCTACATCTCTCGTCAGTCACTCGATGCCACCACAGAGCGCGAGTTGCGGGTAGCATGTCGTCTCATCCTGCAGAACTTCAAGCCGTCCGACCATGGCATGGAAGACACAGACCCTCGACTGGACTTTGGTGCCATGAGCAGGCGGAGAGGAGAGCAAAACGCTGCGGCGGCACAGGGTGGGGCTGAGGTTAGGGTCAGAATGCCTACAGGTGCGCCGGTCGACCTGAAAACGGCGCTCGAAGCTAGGAGGTTAAGAGCAGAGGCAGAGGCAAAGAAGAATCCACAGAGCACCCTGCCCGTGCGCACAAAGTCTGCTCGCCAGCGGTTCGATGATGCCTTTGCTGAAGAGAGGGGCCGGTCGGCAGTGAAGAAATATGTCACCGCTAAGCCTCCACCCGCAGACGTGCAGAGGACTCGCTCCCAGCGCAACAGAGCCGGGTCTGGCGATGCCGATAGTCTGGTCACCCCCATGACAAACTCTACAACAGACGCCTCGTTCAACCACGCATCGACTGCGCCTTCGTCTGCCGCTCTTACCTCTGGTGGAACATCGAATCGCCATTCTCATCAGCTCGACAATCCTGCTGCGATCGCGGATGCCCAGGCCGCCGAGTGGATGCGCAAGGAGCTCGAGAAGAGGAGGCAGCAGAACGATTCGCCCCAGCAACCTCTCCAAACAAACAACAACAGCAACCACAGCAATAACAACCGCCCACCGAGCCGTGCTCGTAGCATCAAGGATAACATTAGGGAATACATTTTTCCTGGCAGCACAGCACCGTCTCGTGCTCTGAGCCGCACTCAGTCCAGAGAATCTCTGGCCCTGTACGATGATCACGACAGCGAGCCCAAGCGAAGCGGTTCTCAGCGTGGCTGGCGAAGTTGGGGTTCGGCACTGAGGGTCAACTCGAGAAGCAATAGTAGGCCAGGAACGAGAGGTCGAGACTCTGAGCCAGAGCAGACCAAGAAATCTGAAGTCAACCTGAACCGAGAATTACCACCTCTGCCGAGTCTCGACTCGTGGAAAGACGAGGTCAAGCCACAACCAGAGTTATCAAGCTCGCACATTGCAAGCGTCATGCGTGCCCACGGCAATCAACAAGCCCCGATCTCACCAGCAGCACGAAGCCACCATAGGAGAAGTGGCTCGGATGGTCTGGCCGTGCAATACGCACAAGCTTATCCTCAAAGCACATCCCACAGCCACCGCTCACCCATGTATAATAAGCAGAAAGCCGATTCGAAGAACTCCCCACGGTTAGATAGAGGAGAGATTGACCAACTAATGACTGGCTGGTCTTCAACCGCCAACCTCGCTCCTCGCAACGGCCACGCCCGCCACCAGAGTGCTGACACTTCTTCACCTACAGACACGAGCCTGGACCAGACCAACTTCTCGCGCACAATCAGCACGGATCCTCCAGACCATCCTGTCTCGCCCACTGCAGTCAAAACGCAGAAGAGTCAACAGCAGAGCAGGCTGAAGAAAGTATTCAGCGGGTGGATGTTGAAGAAGGAAAAGAAGGAGGATTGGATGCACAAGATTGAGAAGGAGGGCGTTAAGGAGGGCGTCATTGTGCAAGAAGGTAGCATGCATGCGCCTGTGGTGCGCTATTAGATTCGGTGTATTGGTTTTTTTTCTAATGACTTTGGTCTTTCCTGTTCTTGTACATCGTTCTGGTTTGGCATTGGCGTTGGATACGCAGACACGGCTGGTTCCCTGGGAGGAGGGGGTCTTTTTTTTTCTTTCCTTTGGTTCGACCCAGCTTTTGCATAAGAAGGCTTCAAAACACGACGTAATGCGTAATGCGCTATGAGCTGTGCACTACATGCTGGCAGATATTAGGGCTTTCTCGATTAGTCTTTGTTTTTTTTTTCATAATCCACTGCTCTCTAAAATGAGGGAGCTCGGTTCACCACCGCATACATCATAATGCACGTTTCGACATTCCTATCCTTGCTCTTATCTGCCACGTATTCCAGTATGTCACCCATGGGTTTAGAGCCACAAACAGATCTGTGGCAAAAAGTAAGCTTCACGGTGCAGCGAAGCGCAGCCCGTTACTGTCGTTGGGCCGTTGAACGTTTCAGCGTAAGCAGGGATCCAATAGTCGGGAAGAGCTGGTGATAAAAGTGCCCGTGTATGCGCCGGCGTCGATCGGCGAAGCCAGAGCTGACATGCTGTATAACATGTAACCAGTCAATGGGTAAACGGATAGGATTACAACATGAATGCGCGGAGGGCGAGGGGAGGTGCATGTGAGTGCGTAACGCATATCTTCCTCCCGCTGTAACGACCGGAGCAGTACTGTTCTCTGCACTTGCACTATGTGATAGACCTCATCATGAGCATGCCATGTGTTCTCGAGATGTTGTGCACACCCATGGTTATCCACTGATCAGCTCGGCATCCGCCTTTGCTTTCTTGTCGTTGCCGCCGCCGTCGCCTTGACAGCTAACACTGCCATGGTGACCGCAACCGACCACAGTTTGTAATGCCAGACTGTGGCCCCCTCAGCCGGCTTATCACCCTTCAGGCCTTCCACCACTCTTGCAAGCACTGTGCATCTTCCAGTCCATGTCGCGCAACTGACAACCCCCACCCAGACAACACGAAGCTCGCTCGCTTAGATTTATACATCCCAACCTATATAACGCGTTCGACGACCAGTGAGCACAACTAGTAGTACAGTCGGAGTCAGGCAATTATGCAAGTCATAATGTATGCCCTTTTCCTAAACTCCAACAGTCCCTATGTGCCGATACCTCGCCGAAAAGCTGCAGTTCGTCATGAACAACCCCATAAGCAAGGTAATCGAGTATCTGTTTGCATGTCTGCACAGTTTCGGGCTACGGAAATCGAAATGTAGTGCCCACAAACACAAAAGGGGGCGAGGCGGTTTGACGGCCGCTTGCAAGTCAGATTCATACCTCAACATCATGTTTTCCATCGATTGTGGCCCGTGTCAGCATCAGGCTCTTGAGGATATTCGGAAATGAAAGCTGCTTCTGGTAGAGACGTTTTTCCAGATGCTAAAGAATAAAGGCTTTCCAAGCATGCAAGAGGTGGCAGCTTCTGGTTAAACAGCCGGAAAACGAGTCCAACACGGCGACATCATGGGCTTCTCGACTTGGCTTTCCGCCGTTGTATGAGAAATGTTGCGCACATATCGAATTTGGTTATTTCAAGAAGGTATTGCCGTCTCTTCGTGAAGAAGTGCCACCTGAGAATATATCTGAGCCTGCAAACCTTCTACATTTCGACCACCTGGACTACTGTTACGATTTAAAATACGTCGACAGCACTGAACCACTCTAACCAGCCGATGCCGCTAACTACGTCCGTCCACTTGATATATAGGCCCTAGCAGGATGCTAAGTTGCCCCTCATACGGGGAATTCAATTCTGTGGGTGATGATATGGTGGCCATGATGCCAACGAGGCAAATGTGGTGTGGGTGAGAGACGATTAGAGGGCAGACCTGAAGACGACCGTCTGGACATAAGGTGGTGACGATTGGTGCCAAATTGAGCCGAGCTTTGCAGGCGTTTAAAGGGCTGAGCTTGGCTGACAGTGCTGCTCTGACGTCAAACGTCAATCCATCCTAGGTCTTTTTGCTTTGTTCAATGCCTCACCCAAAATCAGACAAGTGCATACTCGGGGTACCTAAATGGTCATATGTGCGTTTCGAAAATCTACGGATGATGGAAATGCCTTTGAACTTTCATAACAACATCAGTTTCGAACTGACGATCCAACCGGCCTCTTCAGCGAATTCTACTTCCCACTTGTCGAACATTCTGCACGGCCTTAATCAGGGCTCATATGTATCTCCTCGAACCCCTTCAAGCTAATCGATAAATGAAACTTACGACAAGGATCTCCACACTGGCGCACTGTCTGCATTGACCAACCGACAATCGTCTTCCCGAGACTTGATTTCGCACCAGAGAAACGGCGGGATTGACACACAAATCATACGAGAAGTGACAGGGACACCTCGGTATGGCTCAGAAAACCCAGTATGGTGAATTTCCACAAGACCTGGCTTGTACTGTGAAGAAGCGAGGTCGAAGATGTCGAAAGTCCAACGGGGCGCTTTATACCTGATCCACGGTTGCTGCAAAGTGACAGTGCCAAGAACAAGTGGTTCAAACGACGGCAAAACACATTAGAGAGGCACTATCGAACAGCTGGGGGAGGCGTTCAGATTGCATATAGGCCTGGGGGATGTGACTTGATTACAGATTTAGTATCGAATGATTATGATGGGAGCTGAGGAATCGGATTGATTGCTCAGTGAGCTATCTACTGAGGTATATATATACGAAGTAGCATAATGCGAGAAGCTTCGGTGGAACAGAGGCTGACGCAAACATCATAGATAATAATACCAGGATCTGAACCAAGGCCAGACTGATGATAGACCTAGAGGTCACATGACCTGACGTCTGACAGATTATCTATCGTATGCCGGATCTCGAGGCAACAGGATGCCGTGTCGACACGTTCTGGTGCTATGTCGCCGTACCGTATCGCGAAACTTTCTGTCCCTCCCCCCTTCCCTTCCTCTGCAGCCTGTTACTTTGAATCCATTCCCTGTCACGCATTCCCCCATCAAAGACTTAATTCTGATCCATGAAGCTCGGCCTTCTTTCAGCACGTTGGCCAGCTCATGTATGGCCACCATTTGTTTCATGCACAACTGCATCGTCGCGGAATTGGTGCTATAGCGAATTGAACACAGACGTATTTGGATTAAGAGGGAGTGCACCAGCGAAATGAGCGAATATACCAAGTCAAAGGCAAGGACAAGGTAGGGTATCGTTACTCCGGATCGATAGTGGATTTTCCTTAGAATTGAAAGAGAAGAGGAAAAAGACATACAATTTGAATGCAAGATCTCGCTTTTGGTAGCCGAGGGAGGGTTGGGGGAGTCGCGGTATTTTCTCACCCGCCGGTTACAGAGGCTTCCTCTTTCTTGGTGCAGCTTGCGTCTTTTTGTTTTACCGCCTCGTTCTTCCCTGATCCTTTCAATCATTTCAAACAGGGACAAGAATGGTCGTATAGGCGGTCGGATATAAAGGAGAACGACTATACTAGCTGACCTGAACAGAGGCTATAGGTGGCGCATACAAAAGGTTTTCTTGTAGTGTTTTTCCTATTGGCTTGACTTTGCAAGACTTTGCGAAACCCCATGGGCAAAGAACAGACCGTAAATAGAGCAAACAATATTGAATGCAGCTAGCATTTCTGGTAATAAGGGGATCAGTTCAAATGAAAGGGCTGTCTATACTAGTGAAAGGGACCGTGCGGCAGCTGGGTCAGAGATGGTGGTATTTGGGTCCTTTTTGTTGCCAATGTCAAATCAGTTGCCGGTATACCCTCTTGAATCCTACTTGGATAGATCCGGGAGGCAATGTGACCTGCACCTTGCTGGAAGGATGCATGGTGGATTGAGAGAGGAGTTCGAGAAGGAAGGGATGGGCAGCGATCACGGTCACGACCGTGTGTCGACTTATGCGAGGATCACGATCACAATCGTGTCTCCAAAAGAATGGTGATATCCTGTTACTGCTCCTACGTAGTACGGGCTAGCATCAGCGTCTGGTGAATCAGTCTTTCAGAGTTTTTTTGTTGTTTTTTACTGGGTTAGTCTGGGCCACATCTATATACATGCAAAGATCACATGTTTCGATCTCACCTTCGTCGTCGGAAATACTAACATCAGTGGCAGTGTGTTGAAACGGTGGTAGATAGTGAATTTTCACATCAGGGAGTGGTGTCTCGGCCGTTAGCCGGTTGATTTACACTACACTGTGTTTTTTACAGCACCGTCTCAACATCTTGCCAATTCTGCGTACTCACCGCATTAACGCCATGCTCTTATGCGAGATAATCATAGAATGAAATGGATGCAATAAGATCCTTCAATAATGTGATTGATGCAGTCGTCTTTGCCTATGTGCTAGCCGACAATAGCTGAAAATAATTTGAATGTAAGTTATGGCGGTTGGCATTGGAACCCTGTTCGCGAGTTTGAAGATTACATGAACATACAGAAACCATGATGGAGGCCCAAAGAGACTCGTGCTGCACGTGTGGAATGGACAGAAAAGGCCAATGGAAGGTGGGGACCAGTGATCCTAGGCACGTATTAGACTCGTAGTGATGATCAAGCACCTCATGTCTCGGCTCACTTTAATGCCATGGGTAATGATAGTGTCGGTATACCCGCCCGTGAAATGGGGAAGGTATATTGGACGCTGTTAATCGACTGCCCGTAGATGTCGCGGAACGCTAGTCTACGGTGTGCAAGGATGCAGATAGGGATGAAAGTAGATAGGCTAGATCAAAGAGTAGATTGTATAGAGCTATACCGCGAATCTCCTACGTGGCAAGGGTTAGTAGTGACGTCTAGGTCATCTACTAGCTTGCCGGGCGTAGGTTCAGATTCTTGGGTTCAACCTCTCAATGTTGGTCGTGGCCGTATCTTTATGCACCACAGCATATAGATTAATCGGTCCGTATAACCTGCAGACTCGTATCGTGCCGCGATGTCGGTACGATACTCGGTGATACCAACAGATAGCAATTTTATCAGTCTTCCAAACAACGAATTCTTTCGAAGGAACGATCATAAGACTGCCCGCAAAGCTGCCAAGCGAGCTGCAGATTTGGATTTCAGTAAGTATCAATGGGAACGGTATGACAAAAGCATTGTTATATTGTACCTATCCTAAGCTCTGGTTTTGTGTGAGTGAATCGCTATCATGTAGCTAGAGCAACTAAGTCGGGCACCATAAATTCCGACACCCCGGATTTTACGACACCCCGCCGAATTTTGCCGCCATGACCACTCTTGGTTGCAAATGTGCTCACAACTTC
>JALRMI010000236.1:0-46421 GCA_026120165.1 Leptosphaerulina australis
ATTATTCATGGTGCTAGGGTAGGTGTAAAGTTGGAAGGCAGATGTTGGTGGGGTGGCTCGTGCGTTCGGCGAACAGACTAATTCCTTGTGGCTGTAGCTAGTAAATTCTAACCAGTTCAAGAGTAACTAAATTTTCCATCCTTCCCGCTAACCCATTCGGTGTTAGGCGGCCTCTTTGCTGTTCTACCTAAACCAAGTTTCCTCAACAGATCAAGATATTTGACTGCATGTGTGTGTGTGTATGAGATCATATTGTACTATAGCTGCGCTGATAGCGCTCAATGCTTCTGTAATACTGTGTTGCAGATCAATACTGCTAAATTCAAGGATGTGCCATAGCCGATCTGGTATCATTCATAACGCCCAATGTTTCAATAACCTAAACACCCAGTGGAGCTTCAAGCCGTGCCCCACTGTCCTCCAACAACATCTAAAGCGCCCTCAATAGCTTCCTCGAGCGTCTCCACTCTTTGCCTAAGCACGCGGTTCTCCTCACGCTCCTTGCTCAGTCGTCCCCAGACAGAAGCCTGCGAGCCGCCTTCGCAATTGGCACAGCCCCAGCTTTGCACGCTGACCAATCCGCCTCTAGGCTTGTCGTATGTGCCACCCCTTTGTAAGCTCTGCACTTTCCTGTTCTTCGGTATGACATCGGGTTCAGCTTCAAGGATGGAAGATCGGTCGGTGCCTGTTGGGCTGAGACAAGTTCTGGAAAAAAGGCTTGCAGCGTCTGTCTCGGCATCCGACTCGAAGCCGGAGTCGACGCTGAGCTCCGAATTCGAGATGCGGTTGCGGCGGCGCGGTGTGTCTTGGCAGGAGCACTGAGGCTGGCCTCCCCTGATGAGCGCAAGACTCCTCTTGCGCGCAGCCTCCTCCTCTTGCCTAGCATGACGCTCGAACGCAAGGTCCTCTATCAATATCCGCATCTGCTCGTCCTGCTCAGTCGCTCTGGCCGCCATGGTCTCGAGCTGCATCTTCAGGTGACGCGCTCTTGTCTCTGCCTCGTCGAGCTCATCGTCTTGTGCACTCTGTTCAGACTGGGCATCGACTAACGCAGTGGACAGCTGGCGGTATGACTTTTGATAACGAGAGAGGAGGGCCTCGGCATTCGTGAGAAGATCGTTGAAGGATGACGGTGCGAGCGGGTCGACGGGACCCTGAGGAAACAGGGCTTGCGAGATGTTCAAGTTGAGCAGGTCGTCGTTGGCATTGTGATATGCAGGCGCCGGACTAGGTGAGGCCGTTGCGGCATTCTTCTGTGTCGACAATAGCCAAGCGAACCTGCTACTGGCAGGTGACTGGTACTGCGGCTTTGTTGGCGTGGCCCTCTGCTCAGGCCGCGAAGGGCTTTCTGGACCTGCTTGAGTGTGCGCCGGCTTGCGGTTGAAGATGTTCATAGTGTTGTGCGCCTCTTCGTCTTCTTCACCCTCAGACTCAGAGTCAGAAGAATAAAACTCTGAACCGACCTCGGAGCCTGACTCTGAAGCGGTATCTTCGTTCTGCTGCTGGATACCAAGCTTGACGGGCGCAGAAGATCCGTTGAACCAGCTCCTGGTTGAATCAATGGCGCTCCTCGAGGGTAAGAAGCTAGCCAGCGACTTGGTTGGCGAATGCGATCGAATCGATGCTGCGGAAGTATGTTGTTGTAATGTAGATGTTGCACGGTTGAGAAAAGATTGGCTGTTGTTGAGAAACGTGCCTGTCAACGTGCGTTGGTGGCTACTGCGACCTGCACGTGGGTAATCTTCAAGTGGGGAAGGTGAGTCGCTGTGTGGATCATAGGCAGTTACGTCTGAGGTCAAGACAGAAGGAGGCGGCTGGATGATGGCAGGAAGCTCAGTGTTGTCGAAGGTGTGCAACTCCTCGTTAGCGGACGGAGCCGTGAATTGCTTTAGTGGAGATGTTGGTACTCTTAGCCCACCCCGCGCGGAGTGGGCTACATGCGAGGCCGGAGGATGATGTTGAAGCTCAAGCTCGGAAGAGGTCTGTTGAAACATAGTGGCAGCAGACATATGGTTGACTAAAGGCCCAGAAGTTTCCTAGTTCGCAAAATTGCCCTCCGAGCGGATAGATTGGAATGAGTTTTGTGAAACGGGGTGGTGCTGAGAATGGGTATCCCGGTCGACAACCGGACTATCGATAACGGAGCCTGCAGAAGCGCGATTGTCAACAAGGCGGTCAAAGAGGGTACAAAGGTTGGATAAAACGAGGTTAGGCGAGCTGTAGTGCAGCGAGTTGCTGGAATTTTGGAAATCAGGTACAGGTTCGGGTGTTGCACGAGGAAAAAGACGTGGTCATGTCTGGGAGATTAACAGTGTGGTTGGCAGGTGGCTGGTTGCAGCTGCCAAATGGCTCGAACCAGGTTTTGAGGCTGGGAGCGTCATCTTTTCTCACCGCAATATGCATCTCATCGTTAAAAGGCACTAAAACCCCTTCCCCATCCCCAGAATGAGGCAACCCGCTCCTAAAAGCTGCAGTAGTTCACTCCAGAAAAATATGCGCCGTCGTTGAGTAAAAACAACGACGACGCTAGTGGAACATTCGTCAACGTGTAGTTCGCAAGGCTGTCTAACCATAGCTCGCCAAGTTGGGGAAATGCCAACTCCAACACAGCCAATGCTCTTGATCATACCGTCATTAGTACTCAGGACACCCGGTTCTTACACTCGCCATGGATTAAATGCGCGTCCTCAGAGGTTCCCCACCTTTCGGCGCCGTCTTCAGCCAATATAAGCCAGGGTGCTTTCTCACGAAGGAATATGTGCTTTTTGACGACCGGTGATTCGCACTTCATGCTCTCTAGATTCACAGAGCTCATCGGCAGTGACACTTCGTCTCCAAGGAAGGAGTAGGCCATCGTAATTGGTGCGCCACATTTCGAGCAAAATGATCTCTCTGCCACGTCAGACAGTCTCAGGAACTCGCGAGTAGACTCTTCCGTGAAGGTCAGCGCAGTCTTTGGTACGCCGGTGAATGGAATATAGGCCGACCCAGAGACTTGTTGGCATGCACGACAATGGCAGATGACGATATCTTTGGGGCGTGCACTCGCGGTGTACTGGACTCCACCGCACCTGCAGCCGCCTGTGAAGACGATACCATCTTGAATGACCTCAGGGACGTACCTCGATCCATCCGCAGCTGTAAAGTTAGTCAGCATCTTATCTCAAGCGCCGGGCGCTTAGGCTGTATTCCAGAAAGAAACTCACGTTTACGAGCAACTCCTAAGAACACAGAGTCAACCTCTTCCACTTTGCCATCGATCGCCAGCTTTTCCCACTCCTCCTTGTAGACACGCTGTGCGTTTCTTCTTATGTCGTTGTTCGCAAAAGTCCTGGTGACATCCTTCACAATGACATTCTCAACGAAAAAATCGTCCCACTGTTCCATCTCGTATGATCGTCGACCGTAACCGGCTTGGTTTTCCACAGTAACGACTTTCTCGACTTCAAGGCCAGCAGACTCGAGGACTTCCTTCAATGAAGATTCTGACTTGCTCCACGACCTGTTGTACGGGATGGGCAGCTCCAGGCGTCGAGCCACCCTCTCGAGAACCATACCGGATACTAAGTTTCTAGGATGGGTTGAATCTAGTGCAATAATACCACCAGGCTTCAGAAACTGCGACCAGTGCTCAATTGCAGCTTTTGGATCAGGGAACAGAACAAGAGCGGAAGCAACAGTAATAACGTCAAACGTCTGTCCTTTCAGAGCTTCGAGCTCTTCTAGGTATAGAACATCTCCCTTCAAGAAAGTGACGTTCGAGTATTTCTCTCCGGCCTTCCTCTGCTTGAATAAAGCTACTTCAAGCATCGATGGAGTGACATCGACACCGATTACCCCACCAGACGGCCCAACAGCATCTGCTTCGAGGAAAGTGAGGAGTCCCGTACCGCATGCGAGGTCCAGTATCTGTTGGCCAGGCTGTATATCCACGTGTGAGATAAAACGACTGGTAAAGTTGTCATGCCAGGTACCATCGTAATTCACCGCCTTTGCCTCGTAGAACTTAATAGCACCATCTGCTTGCCGCTTGCTACCCATGTTTGATGTTCAGTTGAATACTCAGGGTTGCTTGGCCGACGACAAGTAATGCGTGGATCTAATCTGAAAGGTGAGACGGCCCGACTGGATTCGGCAAGTGTAGTCTCGACTGTCGACTCGTGAGTTTGTTACTATCTTCCTAGTCGCGAACGATAGAGTGAAGTCTTTGCAGTTTTCGACAGTGGGATGAATCACTGGATCTGGCACGAACTTACGCAATGTATGATTGAGGGGTCCCGAAGTTGAGTGCTTACGCTAGCGCTCGAATTGGTAAGCTGGACTGACTAATCCCTCTTTTCCATCAACTCAACTGTTCCTTCTCTACCACCACAAACACTCTAGCACTTTTATTTACCCGACTTAGACTTTCATCATTTACAACAACAACTCTTGTTATTAAAAATGAACTAGTGTTTCCTCATATTAAATAGGCTAGCACTCCTATAGGACGTAGATGTAATCACCATTACACAATCGCTACAATACTTTACGTACTTCCTATATAGTAACGTCAACCAATGGTAGAGCCTTCAGGTCTGCCTCGTACTGATAAAGACACACGCAGACTGTTACTCTCAAGAACAATGGACTCACACCTTTGTACGAACTTAAGGGTCCCTTGGACAAGGATTGCTTGGTTTCAGAACGCCTAATATTGATTCCAATAGTACATACTGACGGCACAAGTTCCCTTCTCTGAACAATACGTCAATTTACAAAGCCAGTAAGCCACGAACTCGCTGGTGGCACACAACGGACTCAAGAGAAGAATCGCAACGCATAACCGCCTGCTGCAGCGAGAAACACTACCATACAGTACCCCTTTGAGTGCAGTGCTCCTTCGAGTGCTTGCATCAGTTGATGAACAGCCTAAAATCCATGAGTTGAGGCCGCGGCTTTACTGCACCCCGCACGTAGACCCACCTATAAAGGGTCACAGCAGGAACCCAATAATCGTACCTGGGCTCATCTGCAGATTAAATGTATCCGAGAACATATAATAAGTTTGATGCTATACTCTGTAAGCTGTCGTTTGCCAAGGTAGGCAGAGTGTACGTCGAGTTTTGCCACGGCTGAAGGGAGACATGAACACCAAACATTCGCTCACAACCCAGTCAGGCATCAGGTTACCAAATTTTTCAATCTGAAGCCTCGATGTAGTCTGTAACTACAGACGCGACTGGTTGGATATTACACCGGATTTTCAATACAAGCGTGAGAATTATGTCGAGTATATTGCGTCAAGTCATCATTTTTGCCGACCGCGGATTTCGATTATCAGAGAGTAGCTGGCTATAAATGATTGTGAAGTGTTCGCAATGAGATATCAAGATCATTTGGGGGAACAAAGTATACGCCGTTTACGATATGAAGCACTCTGTTATTGTCCAGCTTTTGTTTGCCACGGTCCTTGCGGTACCTTTTGTTGAAGAGCGGCAAGCCACTTGCAGCATTCCAACTTCCTTTCCAGCAACTACGAATGTGAAGTTGCCCAACCCGTTCAAATTCTTTGATGGCAGGATTGTCGCCACCAAAGCTGACTTTGAGTGTAAGAATCGGGAGGTCAGTGCTGCTTTGCAGGCTCAAGAGCTTGGTATCTTTCCTCCTAAACCATCGAGTGTTACTGCTTCATTTTCTGGAAACACCTTGTCCATAATTGCATCTGAAGCCGGCAAATCAATCACCTTCAGCGTTTCCATACAGAAGCCTAGCGGCCCAGGACCATTTCCAGCAATCATCGCATATGGCGCCGCCAGTATTCCTATTCCTAATGGTATCGCAACCATCATCTTCAACAATGATGATATTGCTGTGCAGCAAGGTCAAAACAGCCGTGGCCAGGGCAAGTTCTACAACCTGTACGGCTCAGGTCACAGTGCCGGCGCCTTAACTGCTTGGGCTTGGGGTGTGGACCGTATCATCGATGCTCTTGAGCTCACTCCTAATATTGGCATCGACCCCAAACGCGTCGGTGTGACCGGCTGCTCACGTAACGGCAAAGGCGCCTTTGTTGCTGCTGCGCTCGTGAAGCGCATTGCACTCGGCCTCCCACAGGAATCTGGCGCTGGTGGTGCTGCCTGTTGGCGCATCTCCGACTCCGAGAGGGCAAAAGGCAAGAACATTCAAACTGCTTCTCAGATTGTCGGAGAAAACGTCTGGTTCAGCCCAAATTTCAACACATTCAGCACCAAAGTCAACACGTTGGCCATCGACCATCACCAACTGGTGGGTATGGTCGCTCCTCGTGGCTTGCTTGTTATTGAGAACGAGATTGACTGGCTCGGCCCTGTATCTACAACTGCTTGTATGAAGGCTGGCCGCTTGATCTACAAGGCACTTGGTGTGGCGGACAACATGGGTTTCACAGGTGCTGGCAACCACAACCACTGCTCGTTTCCTTCAACCCAGCAGGCCGACCTTGCTGCTTTCATCAACAAATTTTTGTTAAACCAAAACACCAATACAGCAAATATCGAAAAAGGTCCCAATGGCGCAGATGTCAATACGTACATTGACTGGACGACACCAACGCTTTCTTAGGTTCTGTGGCTTGAGAGGAATAGTATAAGAGCTTCACTCGTTTGGAAATAAACCACTCCTTGTTTACCGTAGTCAGACAGCAGGTGTTACCCCGCTGTCTGTTTTTCTAGCACTGGTCTAACAGTGCTGGTAACAATCGTAGTAAAAGAATGCAAACCAGAGGTTTCCTACAAACCCTTGACGTCCTTCTCAACACCGTCGTTGCCATTATGCATAGAGTGCTATATTCATCCATAGAGTGCTACATTGATTGGCAGAGGCGTATCTGACATTGTTGGCTGATATTTGGACGCCACAGAAGATATAAGGAAGCTCATGAAGTTACTTAAAAGGGGGGCACAGTAGGTATGATGTTCCTGAGTTCGTCTACGGGCGTGGAGGGGTTCCCGAGGTCGGTAGTCATGTCGCACGTCACTGGCTAATCGTCATCGCTGGTCCAAACGTTCGACTACTAGACACCTTCAGCTTTATTCAGTCGATGAGGCTTGCACAGAACGTTTTTCACAATGAACGATTGCTGATGAGCGAAAGAGGTGATAAGTGATATATGTACCAATCAGAAGCCGTTTTGTAGATCACATGACATACCGCGCTAAGACCTGTGGGGACTCTCTGAACTCGCTCTGCCGCGCCTTGATGAACGTCCACCCAACGCCGACCTACCCCAACTTCACCCGAACATCGTCCCCCATCATTTTCGCGTGCGCAACACGTTGTTTATAACGCGTGTAGCGCAACGACCGGCCTTTTGTGTGTGCCTGCACTCTTTACCGCTACCACACCCAATTCGCTAGGTAGACTTCAGTCCTGCTATCAATCGCGACACTTGCACGCGCAACCCCGGCGGTGTATCCGTAGCCTTATTCACTAAAAGGCACGCACCACCACCACGACGCAGCACGATAATGTCATAGCAGCCTCTTGCTTGCGCACTTCACCGAACGCGACTGTCCTTTCCCCATATTGCGCGCTTTTCGACCACCCAGCCTCTCACGGATTGACCGCGTCTGAGGCTTACGAAGATCGATACTAGCAGCACTTTGCGCAACTTTGCGCAAACAGCTCACAACTACAATCATGGCATCGGTCCAGGCCACGCCAGATCTGTCTGGTCAGGGTCAAGGCCAGCTGCCTGCCAATCTGTCCAAAGAGCAGGTTGGGCAGATCTTTCAGGTGCGTTCACTTCACTACGTGCACATATGCGCTCTATGCTACTACTATTGTAACTGGCAGAAACTGATTCTTGGATAGCGTTACCAGCAAATGAAAGCGGCAGGTGTTCCAGACACCAACCCGGACCTTATTAAGGCACGCAATCTCCTCGCTATGGTCCAGAAGCGCAACCAGTACATTCAGCAGCAGCAGCAGATGATGAAGCAGCAACAGCATCAGCGACAACAAAGCCTATCTGAACAGCAGAATGGGCAGCAGAATGGTGCTCCAGTGTCGATGAATGGTGCTAAGCTAGCTGATGGCGCATCTGCTGCTTCCTCTATAAGTGCCCCCTCTGCTGGCGCGCAGTCAGTGGTTGTTGGTGGGCAAGCTCCTACTGGAGATGGTCAGACCCCCACTTCAGCTACAGGCGGTGGTAACGGCGGATTCACAAAGGAACAGCTCTTTATGCTCAGAAATCAGATTTCGGCCTTCAAGCATCTGTCGAAGGGCTTGCCCCTACCTGCTAACATGCAACAAATGTTCAGTAATCAGCAAGCAAAAAAGCCTCAGAGTACAGCAGACGCTGTGGCTGTTGCCTCCCAAGTTTTGGATAACGCCACACGCGCTGCGAGCGCCTCTACTGCACCCAGCGGAGCTGTCCGAGAGGCTCGGAATCTACCTCGCCTACCGGACACTTTCATTGAGCCTTGGAACAGTGAGGCCTTCCGCGACGTCAATTATATTTCACACACCCAGCGCAAGAACCGACCGTACCTCGCGACAATCATGCCACAGGGCGTCGACATTGATGCCGTACAACAAGGCATGCAAGAGTTGCGCAAAGAACGTGAGATCATCTTGTACAACCGAATCACTGCGCGAAAAGCCGAGCTAGAGAAGTTCAACGCGAACGTTGGCTCGTGGGATACAAGCAAAACGGACACGCCTGAAGATGATGGCAAAGTCAAGCTGGCGCTCGTCATCGAGCAGAAGAAGCTCAACTTGCTGGAAAAGCAGCGCAAGTTGCGGAGAGAAATCGCCCAACAGATGATCCATGCTGACAACCTTGCTATGACTGCCAACCGAACTGTCTATCGTAGGCTCAAGAAGCAGTCGATGCGTGAAGCTCGCCTTACTGAGAAGTTAGAGAAGCAACAACGGGATGCCCGCGAGACGAAGGAAAAGAGAAAGCATCATGAGTTCATCGATGCGATCAGGAAGCATCGCACCGAGTTGAACGAAGCTGGCATGGCTCAACGACAACGTCTGCAGAAGCTTGGCCGTATCATGATTACCACCCACCAGAATATCGAAAAGGAAGAACAAAAGCGCGTCGAACGTACCGCTAAGCAACGTTTGCAGGCTCTGAAGGCCAACGACGAAGAGACTTACCTCAAGCTTTTGGGCCAGGCCAAGGACACACGTATCTCTCACTTGTTGAAACAAACCGACGGTTTCTTGAAGCAGCTCGCCGACAGTGTCAAAGCACAACAGCGAAATCACTCCGACCGCTACAAGCTCAACAACGCGGAAGATATCTCATCCGACGAGTCAGACGATGGCGACACAGATGATGAGGTGCAAACGGGCAAGAAGCGCACCGATTACTACGAAATTGCCCATCGCATCAAGGAGACTGTCACCACACAAGCCTCATGCTTGGTGGGTGGCACACTAAAGGAGTACCAGATCAAGGGTTTGCAGTGGATGATTTCGTTGTACAACAACAACCTAAACGGTATTCTTGCGGACGAGATGGGTCTGGGAAAGACCATCCAGACGATCAGTTTAATCACATATCTCATCGAGAAGAAGCATCAGCCCGGGCCTTTCTTGGTCATTGTGCCGCTGAGTACACTCACCAACTGGACAAGCGAATTCGAAAAATGGGCGCCTAGTGTATCGAAGATTGTCTACAAGGGCCCACCAAACCAGCGAAAGCAGTTCCAGCAACAAATCCGATGGGGACAGTTCCAGGTTCTGCTTACCACGTATGAATTCATCATCAAGGACCGTCCGATTTTGAGCAAGATCAAATGGATACACATGATCGTCGATGAAGGACACCGTATGAAGAACGCCAATTCAAAGCTGAGTAGTACGATTACACAGTACTACACCACACGTTTCCGTCTTATTCTTACTGGTACACCGCTCCAGAACAACTTAACTGAGCTGTGGGCTATGCTCAACTTCGTCCTTCCTACCATTTTCAAGTCAGCAACATCTTTCGATGAATGGTTCAATACTCCGTTCGCCAACACTGGTGGCCAAGACAAGATGGAGTTGACTGAAGAAGAGCAACTGCTCGTTATTCGTCGCCTTCATAAGGTCCTCAGGCCTTTCCTTTTGCGTCGTCTCAAGAAGGACGTCGAGAAGGATCTTCCCGACAAGACGGAGCGAGTCATCAAGTGTAACTTCTCCACACTACAAGCTAAGCTGTACAAGCAGCTCGTTACACACAACAAGCTCATGGTCAGCGACGGAAAGGGTGGCAAAACTGGTATGCGCGGTTTGAGCAATATGCTCATGCAGCTCCGGAAGCTCTGCAACCACCCCTTCGTTTTTGAGGAGGTCGAAGACCAGATGAATCCTACACGGAGCACAAATGATCTCTTATGGCGTTCAGCAGGAAAGTTTGAGCTTCTCGACAGAGTCTTACCCAAATTCCAGGCCACTGGTCATCGTGTCCTCATGTTCTTTCAGATGACGCAGATCATGAACATCATGGAAGATTACTTGCGATTGCGAGGCATGCAGTACCTGCGCTTGGATGGTGCTACGAAGGCTGACGACCGTTCTGAGTTACTTAAAGCTTTCAATGCTCCCGACTCACCTTATTTCTGCTTTTTGCTTTCTACTCGCGCCGGTGGACTGGGTCTCAACCTGCAGACAGCAGACACTGTCATCATCTATGACTCCGATTGGAATCCCCATCAGGATTTACAAGCTCAGGATCGTGCTCATCGTATTGGTCAAAAGAACGAAGTTCGCATCCTCCGTCTCATCACTTCGAATTCGGTCGAAGAAAAGATTCTCGAACGAGCCAATTACAAGCTTGACATGGACGGAAAGGTCATTCAAGCTGGTAAGTTCGATAACAAGTCAACAAACGAGGAGCGTGATGCCATGTTGCGAGTCATGTTGGAGTCTGCCGAAGCTGCTGAAAGTCTCGAGCAGGAGGAGATGGATGATGATGACCTCAATTTGATCATGATGCGAAACGAAGAGGAGTTTAAGATCTTCCAGGAAATGGATAAGAAGCGTATTGCAGAAGATCCATACGGTCCAGGCAGGCCATTACCACGTCTCATTGGCGAGAGTGAATTGCCTGATATCTACCTCAACGAGGAAGGTCCAGCAGTTGAAGAAGTCATTGACACACCTGTTGGTCGCGGAGCTAGGGAACGCACACGTGTCAAGTACGATGACGGTCTCACTGAAGAACAGTGGCTTGAGGCGGTTGACAACGACGACGACACAATTGAAGCTGCAATTGCCCGCAAGGAAGCTAAGATCGCTAAGCGTGGTAAAAAATCTGGCCTGAGAGAAGAGTCGCCTGCGCTATCACGAGAGAGCTCAGAAGAGCCCATACCCAAGAAGCGCGGCCGAAAGCCAAAACAGCCCGAAAAGCGCAAAGCTGACGAGGCTTCCCTAGACGGAGACGTCGCACCGCGCAAGCGCGGCCGCCCAGCACCAGTCAAAGATACTCTCCGACCTGAACAGCGAACATCACTACAGAAGATCGTCAACATTGTTTACGAAGCCCTCAACGATCTTGAAGAAGAGTCGACCGATCCTGAGATTCCCAATCGTGGCATCATCGACCCCTTCATTGAGTTGCCAGACAAGTGGGATTATCCTGACTACTACCAGCTGATCAAGAGCCCGATCTGTATGAACCAGGTCAAGAAAAAGATTAACAAGAAGGAGTACCAGTCGCTCAAACAGTTCAGACAGGATATCAGTCTTCTCTGCAACAATTGCCGTCTGTACAACGAGGACAGCAGTCTACTATATCAGGATGCCAACCTTATCGAGCAGACGGCAGTAGAGAAGCTGAAAGAAGCTACTCAAGAGTATCCTGAATGGCAGGACTTTGATGATGCGGCGAGTGGTACGGGTGGTCTGAGCACCGGGGTGACAAGTGCAGTCGGTACTCCGAGAGCGCTTTAGAGAAGGTAAGACAGAGACTTCCAGCAATTGCTACTGATCGCTGACTCTTGCAGATCAAGGATGAGTACGTGATACACCGAGTCGAGTTCTGAGTAGATTACCTTCTCGATATGTCTTTTTGCAGGCTGTATAATTGAAAGAGAGATTGGAGGCTTGAGTCGCAAGATTCACCGTGCGGCTTTTCATATTCACACATTACTGGTATGGCACCAATGATTGGGCGCTGAGGGGTTCACTAAGTTTATGATTCATCGACATCATAAGCCTAGGATTGATATTGGTCGGAATATGGCACTGTTGATACCTACATAGCTAGCAGACCCAACAGATCCAATTGCAATGCACATGTATGGATTTTCATCGCCTTTATATACCAGTGCGAGCCTTTGCCCATTTATTCACCATTCTAAGTTGACACCTGACTATGCCTGCTTTTTGTTCCACTCTACGCAATCGTCAAACTTTACGCCTGATCCTCCGAATATGTCCAGCGCACTTCCGATCGTCAAATCCACTTTGCCGTTACTCAGCTTCTTCACCAGCTCTAAGTCTTCGATCGACCGACCACCACCAGCATATGTAACCGGGATACTACACCACTCTGCCAGCTTTGCGACAAGCTCGTGGTCTATACCTCCTTGCAGGCCTTCAACATCGGCGGCGTGAATGAGGAACTCGGAACAATATGGTTCCAGGAGTTTTATCGACTCTGTTTTTGATCAGAGCTTGCCTTTAAGGGAGAGATCGGGAAGAGAGATTGCACATACCTTGATTGAGTTCAAAGTCTGTGATGGTCTGCCATTTGTTCGTCGCAACGAACCACTTATCGTCTTTACGTCTACAAGACAGGTCGATGACGAGCTTGTTCTTGTCGTTTCCAAGCGCGTACAGAACGCCTTTGAGACGGTCCATGCTGAACACTGAATTGGGGAAGAGATAAGACGTGATAATGACCTACTGCGCCCGGTCAGCCACTTTTCACTTCTATCACAGACTTCCATTGTGAACAGGTAAATGGAAACCCACTCTCTCAGCTCCCCGGTCAATCCATTCTCGCGCGTTGCCCTCGTTGATTCCTCCTCCGACCTGCATACCTCCCTTCCACGCTTCGAGCGCTTCTTGTGCTGCAGTATCATTTCCAGGACCAAGCATTATCACGTGTGCGCCATTTAGGTTATGTTCTTTGTAGAGTGATGCATAGTATGCGGAGGGGTGTTCTGAGGTCCAATTTGTCTTCAAGTTGCTAGGGGTGGATGTTGAGAGCGTGCCCCCGACAATTTGTTTGACACTGCCTGCGTGCAGGTCTATACAGGGGCGAAATTTTGTCATTGTGGATGTAAATGATTAGAAAAGTTGGAGAGTTGGCGATGGTGCGGGGTGAAAGATGGCTCGGGGGTCCGAGATGCTTGGCTAGCGTGTATTTTTTGGTGGATGAACTTTTGAAGGGTACGAACAAAACTTTGTACATTACATACAATACACAAACGACATAATGGCGCCACAACTTGGAAAACGGAAGCGCGTCACCCGCGAGGAGCTTGAAAAGCCGATTGGATCACAGTCATCTTCTTCAGAGTCTGATAACGAAGATATGCAAGAGCTGTTCAGGCGCGCATTCGAAAAAAAGTTCAAGCCGCTAGACATTGAGCCAAAAAAACCCAAGGTTGAGAAAGCGCCAGTGGTGGAAGAGGAAGAGAAGGATGACGATGAAGACAATGAATCAGATTGGTCAGGACTTAGCGATGACGAGCCGAACCAAGTCGAAGTAATCGAGTACAAAGACGCTACGTACGACTCCAATGAAGAAGCTTCGAAAGCCGCGAAACGCGCATTCATGTCCTCGAAACCACCAACAACCGCCGCTCCTACAAAAAGCAAAGTTATTGTCAATAAGAAGACGGATGATACTGATACAGCAGAAGCCGCGAACCTCAAAAACGACATGGCGCTCCAAAAACTTCTCCGCGAGTCTCACCTATTATCAGCCTCATCTTCTGGTACTTCAACACCCACCCTCACGACCTCAGGCATCGCGCGCCACAAATCCACAGACCTGCACCTTCAGAGTTTGGGTGCGAAAGGGAGTGTTTTCACGCAGAAGAAGATGCCCATGGCCCAGCGAAAACACATGGTACAAAAGGCACGGTTGACTGAAGAGAAGAGGCGACACGATGCACGAGAGGCTGGTATAATCCTGGAGAGAGAGCAGAGACTGGCCACGAAGGACAAAGAGAAGAAGAGGGAGCGGGGTGTGGGAGGACCAAGCATTGGCAAGTTTAGGGGTGGAACATTGAGCTTGAGTAAGAAAGATGTAAGGAGTATTACTGGTGGGCCAGGGAGTCAGGGTGGAAAGGGCGGAAAAGGGAAGGGGAAAGGGAAGTTGGGGAAGCGGTGAGAAGATGATGCGATCCGCCTCAGACAGAGTCCATTACAAACTGGCCATGTCCAGAGATGTCGGCTTCTTATGAATGTTACCGTGCGCACGGTAAATGAGGAAGAGCGAATAGACAAAAGGCACCACGAGAGGCGGCAGGCGCGATGTCACTTCCACTGACACCAACAAGCCACTTGCCCAAACTTTCACTTCTACGGCTTCAACTCAGCCATGGCCGTCCTATTACCTTGGATACTCACACTCGTTCGTGCTATGATAACATGGCGCTGTTGCTATGACCGCCGTGGCCGAGATGCGAGCGATTGCGTGTGTTTTTATTCGACGCTTCAGGTGCAGGAAATCACAGGAGAGGACATACAATGTGATATGGGCGCCATGCCATCCACTGATCCCAGTACAATACCCGATTCGAACAGTTGTCAATATGACAAGAGTCACCATGCCCGTTAAACCTAAGATATTAGTGCATAATACGCTCGGATCTCGCAACAAACAAGTAGCACCAATCTGGCTACTGTATCCACCGTTCTTCTCTATTTCAACCCTTCTGGTGAACCGTTTATGCATCACTACTCTAGGTTCGTCTCTCTCCCATTTTGGATATCAAAAACCTGCTGTCTAAGAACGGGCTTACCCAATGTTTCTATGGAGAAACAACTGATAATCTACGGATGTCTCACCGGCACAACCCAGTACCACACGACTGCCAATCCAATATTGCTTCCGTCAGGTCGAATTAAGGATGCAAGCCCAAGTCAAGTAACAGGCCTTTGCGAGTGACACATTTTCCAAGAGCACCTCCGTCGTGCGGCCTTCTCCGGCAGAATTATTTTCTATCGATTGAACTGCTTACAAGGATAATCACAACATCTACTTCTGAGTAGCTACAACACGTTGTCACAAGACCTCTCCACCTGGTTATGGACGCATCGAGTCTCGTTGTCTTTTTCTAGGATAGTGGTGGCATGCGGTGACATATGCACTCGAGCCTACACAGCCAAGCATTGACATTTCTACACAAGCACAGTATATCGCAGAGTATGAAGCTCACGCGTTGTTTGTTGCTGTTCGGTTCTGAATGCATGGTTCCAAGGCGACACCAGGGTGCTTGGGTTATGTAAAAAGAAGGCTGTTCTGCGGGTTTTATATTGCAGTTCGTTCGCGACAACATACAGCACTATATATACTGGTGATTTGGCCGCTTCAACACTGCCTTTATGTGATCTCGGTGTTGTAGTGTGAGTGGGACTTTGCTGTCACTCGTATTACAACGCCGAGATCGGATGAACGATATGAACTATTACCCGTACACCTCGTGGGGCGTGCTGGCCTACATATTGCTTTCTACCTGCACGACTATCCTATGCTATTACACGCGGAATATCGTTATCCGTGTCATTGCGGAATAAGATTTTGCATAGCATCTGGAAAGCAAGTAGACTCAAAAGTAATGCATGGAGAAGTGGGGACGGCGCATAGCGCCAGACGCTGAGCTAACTGTATTAGGGGCGAGTTTGCGCCGCTGCCCTCTTATCGCACCTGATAACGTGGGAACGATGACAACAATTCTGAGAGTTCATTGGAAGAATTGAAAGCAGTCAAGAATGGGACATGCTTCATAAATCTACCAATCCGAGAAGGCGTATCAAAACCGAGCTGGAGAGAGTTGGGCTCAAGAAACATACATATACCCCGCTAGACCCTGCGCTGGGGATCAACATCAGTTGACCATCCCCTCACTCCTCTTCTCCTTCAGTTCATCTGTGTTCAATTGGGCTCGGTAATTCAGAATGGCTTTGGATCGCCTCAAACAAGCCGCTTCGCACTTTACAGGCCAAGTAGCACCACCTCACCCATTCGACCCTCTTTCCGAACTCGAGATTGGGGCTACAGTAGCACTTATCCGCAAAGACCATCCCGATGTCTTCTTTAACGCTGTCACGCTATGGGAGCCGCGCAAGGCAGAAATGATGGCATGGATTAAGGCCCCGGAAGTGGCACCTAGACCGCACCGCATTGCAGATGTAGTGTGCATTGGACGCGGGAGCAAGGTGTTTGATGCACACGTAGACTTGACCAAGAGCAAGATATTGAGCTGGGAGTTGACAGAGGGTGTACAGCCACTTATTACGATGGAAGACTTACAGATCGTTGAGTCTGTCGTACGCAAGGACCCAAAGGTTATTGAACAATGCGGCATACTGGGTATTCCACCGGAGGATATGTACAAGGTGTATTGCGATCCATGGACTATTGGCTACGACGAACGCTTCGGCACAAATGTGCGCCTACAGCAAGCTTTAATGTACTACCGTCCACATGTCGACGACAGCCAGTACAGCTTTCCACTCGATTTTTGCCCCATATACAACTCAGACACACAGGAAATCATTCACATAGATATCCCGCTAGTACGGAGGCCACTGAACACGGCTCCGCCAAACAACTACCACGCAGATGCAATCGAGAAAGAGGGCGGGTTTAGAGATGACCTGAAGCCGATTCATATCACACAGCCGGAAGGTGTCAGCTTCAAAATAGATGGAAGGTATATCAGCTGGGCGAACTGGAAGCTTCACGTTGGCTTCAACTACCGCGAGGGCATCGTTCTGAGCAACATCACCTTCAACGACAAAGGCACAGTACGAGATACTTTCTGGCGACTATCACTTGCGGAGATGGTCGTACCGTACGGAAACCCAGATCACCCCCATCAGCGCAAGCATGCTTTTGACCTTGGAGAATACGGAGGCGGGTACATGACGAATTCACTGAGCCTAGGGTGTGATTGCAAAGGCGCGATCCACTACATGGATGCTGCCTTTGTCAATCGCGTTGGGCAAGCTACGACTATTAAGAACGCTATTTGCATCCACGAGGAAGATGCTGGTATCCTCTTCAAGCACACCGACTTCCGCGACGACAGTGTGACAGTCACTCGTGCTCGCAAGCTCATCATCTCGCACATCTTCACTGCTGCCAACTACGAATACTGCGTTTATTGGATTTTCCACCTTGACGGCACAATCCAGCTCGAGATAAAGCTCACGGGAATCTTGAACACATATGCAATGCTTCCTGGTGAGGACCTCAAGGGCTGGGGCACAGAAGTGTATCCAGGTGTTAATGCACACAACCACCAACACCTCTTCTGCTTGCGCGTCGACCCAAATATCGATGGACCGAACAACACCGTGTTCATGGTCGACGCAGCGCGTGGCGATGGCGAAGTTGGCAGCGCGGAGAACAAGTACGGCAACGCGTTCTATGCGAAAAAGACAAAGCTCAGCACTCCTGAACAGGCGGCGACGGACTACAATGGTGCAACGAGCAGGACATGGGAAATGTGTAATGAGAACAAACTCAACCCGTACAGTAAGAAACCAGCAAGCTACAAGTTGGTAAGTAGAGAGGTGCCAGAGCTGCTACCGAAGCCTGGTGGCCTGGTATGGAAACGTGCAGGGTTCGCACGGCATGCTGTTCATGTCACCAAATGTAAGTCCATATTCTCTCCAACGCATATAAGTGCCTCAAATACTGACCCAAGCAGACGACGACGCACAGATCCATCCCGCTGGCCGCCACGTCCCCCAGACCTCTGGTGAGCCCTCACAAGGCATACCGGCTTGGATCGCTGCCGATCCTACCGCGAATCTTGAAAACACCGATGTCGTACTCTGGCACACATTCGGCATCACGCACTTTCCCTCTCCAGAAGACTTCCCTGTCATGCCCGCTGAGCCTATGACGCTGCTGCTGCGGCCGAGGAACTTCTTTACGAGGAACCCATGCTTGGATGTGCCACCGAGTTATTGCAGTGTACCAAGTGGGGTGAAGCAGGGCAGTACATTAGTAGATCGGATTAGTAAGCTGGCATTTGGGGAAAAGGAGACTGCTGCTGCTCAAGGAGCTGCACCGGGGGACCCTGCGTGCTGTTCAAGCGGGAAGTTCGGTGCTGGTATTTGAACTAAACAATCATGGTTGCATAGCAGTCAGATAGTGTGTACAATATCGTCATTTTGGTTCATGGTGTTGCCGTATCAGATATTCGTCTTGATATCGGTGTGTTTGCGACGGACCGAAGTATGCATGGCCATACGCGGAGAACGTCCCGGGATCCTTCGAACCCTGTCTTTGTGCCCATAGCTTCATCCCGCTTCCTTCTAGATTTCTAGCACACATCACACACCATGACATAACGCATATAATTTCTCCTCCACGTCACTATTCTGGCTTCACCCCTCTCTCTCCTTCCCCTCGAGCTTTTCAGCATGCACCCGCGACTTCCGAAGAGCTCAATATCGTCATGCCCAGCGCCTTTCCACCCGTAGAATCCAATGTGAATAGCACAAATAGCACCCTGCGTACGCCCAGGCCCACAATTTCGGCTTCAGTAGTCGAGAGTGTAGCAGGTTTCAGTGCAGGTGTAGTATCCTGCCTGGCCGCACACCCTCTAGATTTGCTTAAGAACCGACTCCAGCTCAATACTACATCACGCTCCCGCCTTGGCGACTCGTTCCGCATCCTCAGCAATGTTGTGCGCGATGAAGGCGGTATTAAGGCCCTCTACCGCGGACTATGGCCCAATCTCCTCGGCAATAGCCTGGGTTGGGGCCTGTACTTTCTTTTCTACGGAAATTTGAAAGAATTGTTCAAGAGCTTGAAGACAGAAGGCGAGCACCTAGGCAGCGTTGAGTTTTTCTCCGCCAGCATAATTGCTGGTCTCAGTACAGGGTTTTGCACGAATCCCATCTGGGTTGTCAAGACAAGAATGCTAGAGAAAGGCGCCAACCATCCCATGGCATACAAAACTATGCGCGCCGGACTATCCCACGTTTACGTCACACGAGGCTTAAAGGGTCTTTGGGCAGGCTTTGTGCCAAGCAGCTTGGGGGTTTTGCACGGCGCAGTGCAATTCTCCATATACGAAAACATGAAGAAAAGAAGAGGCGGCCAGGTTGGTGGGCAGGAAAAGCTAAGCAATTGGGAGTACATGTATATGAGTGGAGGAAGTAAGCTGCTGGCAGGCGCTATAACGTATCCGTATCAGCCAATCAGGGCGAGGATGCAGCAGTATGAGGCAGCGAGCCGGTATAGCGGATTGTGGGATGTGTTAAGGAAAACGTACAGAAATGAGGGGTTCTTTGCGTTCTACAAAGGGTGAGTTTGTACGCCAGGAGGGTTGGGTGTGGACGGGTGCTAACAAAGTTGCAGAGTCGTTCCCAATACGCTGCGTGTCGTACCGACTACCGTCGTTACGTTCTTGGTCTACGAGAACACAAAGATATACCTGCCCAAGCTCTTCGCCGATGACGAGCAATTGGCGCATGAGGAAGATTGATCAACAAATCGATATCCTGTTGACCAGTTTGGCATGTTTGTTTGTTATGGATGTTTGAGGAAACGTTTGGAACACTTACAGGTGCTTGGACATTCTAAGGGTTAGAGTGGACAGTAGAGATTCTGAACGACATGGAGACGGGAGGATTCAGTCACGCAAAGACTGTATAGTGAAAGCTTAAGAGTTGCTGATGATTGTCACGCAAACGGCCTCTTCCAGACTTTCACTGACACTATGGATGCTTGAGCATGTCGCAACCCTCATGGCTTCTCCACTGTACACCAAACATTATCTTACAGGATTCAACTCTCCACTCAATATACAATATCCAGCCATGTCATCTTTGCGCAGGAGGGTGACGGTCACGCGTCGGTCATCTCTGTTGGATGCGCCCACACCATCCTCCACACAACGCACCACAGCATCTCGCACATCTAATTCTTCGGTGTTCAATCGTGCCTCCCTCCGCATTCGTGGTTTTTATGATGGCGCATTTAACGACTCAACGCCACCTTTCCATATGCTTACCCCTCCTTCCAGCTCCTCTGTTACACCAACTTCGACCGGACGTCCATCCCGACCTCAGATCTCCAGGCTGGCCAAGTCCTTCGTCGATGCCCTGACTGCGCAAAAACTCAGTGACTTCCTTGTTTGGTTTTTGTATTATGACATCGTTGAGCTGCCAGAGTCACCCGAGACATGGTACGCACCACTTGATGCCTCAGATACACGCGGCTGGATCGCACTCGGCACCTTCCTCTGCCAGACCCACGCTGTGGGTGCCGATTACGGACTGGACCTTGTCGTTTTGGACAGCATATGCGACCGACTTCATCTACACCGATCCCTCGTCCATGAGATACTCATCCGCTTTGCCTCACCCAAGAAGATGGCCTTCGGCATCCTCGCGACTACGATTAAACGTGGGGAACAGGCGCGCATGGCAAAACTGCCACTGCTGGTTGAAGTGCAGGCGAAGTTGCAAGCTATGAATCAACTCGCAAGCCGTCTTACTCCTACGAAGAGCTTGCCTTTTGCTGTTTGGCAGTCTGTCGTACTTAGACGTATCAGGGGGCTGCTTCATCTTGTTGTCGGACCGCGTATTTTGCATATCAGGGATGGGAAACCACTGCTTACTGCTGCGACTAATGAAACTATGCCGAAGGATGTCTTGGATGGCATCAAGCTGAACTATCTGTTTGAGGTTGTGCAACTCGAGAGGAAGGTACCGATGGAGAGATACGGGCTGCAAGAGAAAGAGTGCGAAGAAATAGTATCAACAGCCTCAAGCACACCACTACCATCCTCTTTCCAGCAATCCGACAAAATGGATCTTCTCAGCGAGAATTGTACGTTGAAAGAGACAATTACACGCCTCACTCGCGAAAACCAGGACCTGGTGACTGCAAACGAAGACCTTTTGGCCAAACTTGAACTTGCGATCTCTGCTTGTAATATGTGTTCAACAACTGGCACGAGCGTAGCACAATTTGATAACTCCAGTCCGTCAAGTGTCTACGACGATACACCACCATCAAATACGCCCGCATCTGCACACCGGCATTACGGTGATAACGATAGCATCGCCCATTTGTCAGAGTCACCAAATCCTCGTCTGTCGGAGCCGCGTGGGTTCGATCTGCAACTGACCGCTGCACTGGCGTCCTCTTCGGCTACAGTTCCGGCTGGCCATCCTGTGCATCGGACCAGCTATTTCTCTCACACAGGCCAATCTCGGCTGCGACGTGATGGGCTTGTTGGGCGCGACGGGCTCCCACGTTCGGGCACCGATGGAATGAGCGCATCGAAATTGGAATCTCGCCTTTCTGCCACGAGCAAGGGCTTTGTGATGGACAGGAAGGGACCAAAGTGAAGAATTCACATGACCAAGACAGACGACACGTGGATGAGAACAAGAATAAGATAGCACATACTAGAAGGAAAATCCAAGACACTTTGCATTATAGACCTGCGTCTGTGACATGCACACTTGCTTTATCATCCGGGGTCTACAGTCCATGTTTACACAGGACTCTTAGTCGATTAATGAGTTACAATTTGGACGACTTGCTCTTGCTCTCTTCCTCCCTGTTCTTCAAGTTAAAATGAGGAGTCCTGACCGGCCTTGTAACAGCGTAAAAGGCCATGCCGGCAGACTTGGTCGAGAACTCGACCTTGGATCCGACATGAAAAAAGGCAAAGTCGCCAGGGACCAAGTGGTGCTGGATCCCAGTAGCAAGGTCCTGGGACGACGATCAGAAACTCTCTCATCTACAGTCTACAGGCTCCTCCTTCCCCCCCCCCCCTTCCAGCACAGTACTCACAAGAATATCGATCTGCCCGCTTAGGATGTATTTGGTCTCTTCAAAGGCGTAGTGTGCGGGCTTGGCAGGACCGGCTTCGATCTTGTAGAATCCGGACGTGAGGTATGAGGGTGTGTCCTTGGTTTGTGTGCGGATAGAATGGAAGTCGGCAACGGTAGCATTCTCACCCTGCGGGAGGGAAATGTATTCGTAGCCAGCGCCCTTGATGACGGTGAGGGGGATTAGGTTTTCGGACATGTTAGGCTCGAGGATTGGTGTTGCTAGCTGATGAAGATTGAACTACGATCTCGGATTTGTTCCTTGGGGAAATGAGGGTGTGCAAATGGGATACTCGGTTGATTTCTGGCCATTTCCTGATTGTTATATGATCTCATGGTCCTGTCGGTTGTGGTCCCGATCATATCCAGAAACCCTCAAGATGCAATGGTTTACCGGATGTGGTAAGTTGAGCCCGACTTCCTAGGCTAGGTAAGCACAGCGTTGCACCTCTTTCTCCATGTATTGCTCATGTTTTTTTCTTCTCTCGCTAGCCCACTTTTCGAAAGTGTCTTTATGCGACACTGGCTGATTTCCCCTCTTCAGGCACGAGTTACTGTATCACTTGGTGATGAGGATTCTGTTTGTATCGTCGACATCCAACCTTGCTCGCCTTACGACACGGCAACCGCAGTACTGCATTGTGCGAAACCACTCTCGTTTGCAGCCAAAACACATAGCTCGGGGGAAACCGCCCATTTCGGTCCCGGAAGCTGATAAGCCAAACGTGAGTGTGGGTGACAAAGTACCGGTGTAGTCAGGTATCGCATTCATGTGCACCAAACCACCAACGCCCCTTCAGCACTCCATACGATCCCGAGAACACCAGTTTAATAAATGTTTTTGTGTATAAATTCAACTGCTCCCGCGTACAGTATCGATTGAAAGCCAAGCATATGGGTAATAATCTTACGTCTCCCTTCGTGATAGCCCCCTTCATTCATCGTCTGCTACTGGTCATCCGTGCGCCTTTCTGCGAAAACTGTACAAACTAGACCAGATGTAAAAGTCCATAGTTTTCAGTTTTGTAAGTGCGGGCTTACTGAATCTGTTTTGATCAACTGCGTTGATCATTGATAATATATTGGCGTTGAACGTGGAAGCTTGAACCTCCATGAGAAACCTCTGTACTTCAAGCGCGCCTGGACAACACTCTCCGCCGCCGCCGCCGCCGCCGCCGCCGCCCCTCTCTCTCTCTGTGTGGTGCCGGCAATAGTTGATTTCTCACAGGATTGCTTCGTAAATATAGAACGAAGGTTGCATGTGAAATACGCGAGGATTTACTGTTTACATGCATGGCGATAGGCATACGATGATGGATCCATACGATTCGACATTTGAGAGCCACGCGTACAATTGTGCGCAGAACGAGCTCTCCGAAATGTCGTCAACTTCTTCAATCAAGCTTGCGACGGGCTGGTCTGAAGGAGCTTGTAATCGCAAATCCCGTGCTGCTTGTTCTAGGTGGTTCAACGCAGTAAGCAGGCAACTTCATAGTTGATCGCATCGACCAGCTTCATCATCACTACATTCCTCGCATCTGTGCACTTTGTTGTGCAGTGGTAATATTCGAGAATCATCATCAAGCATCTTCTCCAGGTCCCAAAACAGCACATTAGCCAAACAAGTACACGTAAAAAAGCATCAAGATTTTGCATTTCGCTAGACAAAAGGACGACTATGCTGTCGTCCAGATATTTTCATCAGATGTTTGCATCCGATTTGCGTCCAGCCATCCAGAAATCGTCTCTGATGCATCGCATTGCTGCACTATTCTGCTGAACAAACACGCTTCGAACAAGTGTGAGATTACTGGTGCTACTGCACTCAAATCAACCAGAAAACGCCAGTGCCTTAATTGACACAGAAACACGGGGGTAGTGTGTGTGTGTATGTGTGTGTGCCCGCTTGGCCCTTTGCACCAGAACACCGTGCCCAATATTAACTAATATGGGGATTAAAGCGCTATACGTAGAAGGGGCCGGCCATTGCTATCGTGGGTATCATTCGTCGTGACATCGTAAGGGAGGATTATCCAGAAGATGAACCCAAAATGTGTATCCAAGTGTCGCTCGAAGAAGAGTAAGATAGTGGGTGGCAGCCTGATGGGTGGTAGGGGGACGGAAGAGACAAGCGCCGGTCGAAGAGAAGGATTGCGAAGAGGGTATCATGTAGGCTTTGCCAAGCAATGTGAGCACAGGAATTTCATCTTCAACAAGTTCATCAGCCTGGCTGTATTGAATCATCACCAGGAGCCAGATTTGCGGATCGGCTGCAACTCAGTGACAACGCTCAAGCCTCGAATGACTCGCGAGTCGAAGGTCCATCGTGTACTCTTTCGCGTTGCAAGCTTAAAATCGGACAGTGTTGCTACGAGCCAGACCCGGCGGCCTCGAAAGCTTCTTGGGTGATCCGTTTGGCGCGACAGCTGACTGTCTCGCACCAATCTTCTCAAATCCTTGGAGCAGGTCGATACCAGGCTCAGACTCATCGCTGTGCAGAAGGTGGAAGATGTCATCCTCATCCTTGCTCTGCTGTTGTGTGGGAGGAGCGCAAAAAGACTGAGAAAGGGCAGACAAGCTGTTCTCCTTGTCCGGTCCAAGACGGGAGAGGCCAAGGCCTGCCAGGGGGGCGGATGTCGGAGGCTTTAGTTGGGGTGCCTTGAGCGGCGACATGCCTTTGACCGGCGATAGACTGGGAATGTTAAGGAGAGAAGAGGAGGCCATCTTCCAATTAGGGGTGGGTGAATTGGTCGCATTACCCTTCAAGCCGGTGATGTCAGCAAGAACACCACTGGTGGAGACGGCACGCTCCATGCGAGGGCGCTTCATGCTCGTGCTACGTTTGAGAGGACTTTCGTTGTAGCCAAAGTCACCGAAGATGTCAAACGTGCTCTCGAACCCTTCGCCAACAAGGTTGACATGCTCTTCGTTGGGGATCGACACAACCGGACTCCAGCCTTTGGCGTCCAGGAAGGAAGTGTCGACCCACATGGCCAAGCTTTTGTCTGGCGAGCCACCGACGAGCTCGCGCATCTTGTTTCTATGGTTTCGCAAGTTGGTATTTGGCGAAGCCGAGGCGGGAGGCAGGGCAGGGCGCTTGAAGACGATGGCAGGGGTCAGCGGTCCACTGAGCTTGTCGCCAGAGCGGAAGGGCGATGAAATGGTTTGGGCAGCGCCGGGCTGCTTCATGTACGGTCTGGTCTTCGACGGGGAATCGTATGAGGAGCCACGTATACGGGCAATTTCCTCTTCAGCACGTCCCCTCTTGATGCTCGGTCGATCGAGGTCTGCTTCGGAAGTGAGAAGTGGCCCAAGCGGGTTGCCCTTGATCGCAGATGACTCGATAGATGAGTAGTAGCCGCTGTCACCAAGGCCGTTGAATTTGCGCCTGCGGCCGCCTGATCGGCTATTCGAAGGGAAGCGAGGTGCGCGCGGTGGGGTATCTTCGCGCACCGAGCGCGAGCGCGAGACAGGCGGCGGCGGAGACGATTGGATGTCAGCTGGCGGCGGAGAGGATGGAATCGCGCGCGGCGGAGGCATGTTCATCGACTCATGGCCATCGTGAGCAGCAGGGTCTGAGCACGGAATGGTAGCATCCGAGTCTGGCAGCTCGTTTTCCTCTGGCTCTGGGAACCTGCTCGAGTCGAAGCCTTTGGTCGAGCTCATGGGCGGGAAGCTAGCGGACGTTGACGTGGAAGGACGAGGCAAGTCGCTGGGGTATGCTGGGACAAAGCCATCCGGGTTGGTGGAACGGCGTGTGGGCTTGACCTTGTGGTACTGCTTCTCGAAGCCGGCGTTGATGACCCAGTAGTGGCCTTTCCCAGGGTCGTCCTTGGGCCGCTCCTGCTTAGAGAACGATTTGCTCAGGCTGAGGTTGTGACGGATGCTGTTCTGCCACCCCGTCTCCTGAGAGTTGCGGTAGAATGCAAACGTGTCTGAGATCCACTTGTAGATCTGCGCCAATGTGAGACGCCGGTTCGGCGCGCGGAGAATGGCCATTCCAATGAGCATTGCGTAGCTGTACGACGGCTTGTTGCCGTCGTCGTCGACCGATGGCATTTCGTCTGGCTCCGGCAGGGGGCCTTCGCTTTCTTCGAGTTTGACCTCCTTGGCGACCCTCTGCTTCTTGCTGCGGTCGCGCAGCGGCGCAGCATCCACCAAGGCGCGCTTGTTGCTTGAGCCTTGTTTGGCTGGCGGCTCTGAGGCTGGCATGGCGGTCGACTTGGGCTTGGGGTACGCGTGCGCGTTCTCCTTGTCCATTTGGGAAGAGGGAAGGCCAGGCCAGTGCTGTGCGGAGGCCATGGCCTGCAGATGCTCCGACTGTCGCGCTTTCTTCGTGGGCGCGTCGGTGCTGAAACGCTGTTCGCTGGGTGGTGGGAGGTTGACGTCCTTCTGGCGAAGGGCGTTGGGGGACTGAGAGGTGGAGATGTGCCGTCCCTTCAGCGGCGACAGCTTGGAGGAGAGGGACGCTGGCGGGGCAAGGAGCGTGTGTGAGTTGTGTGACACGTCGACGATGCTGACAAAGGCGTCGAGGTTGCGCGGGTCGTAGGCAGCGGCAGCGGCGGCGGCGTGGTCGTGGTCGTGGTCGTGGTCCTTGGGTAGTGCTTGATCTTGAAAAATCTGCATCGACGACTGTCGGCGCGCTGCTGCCATTACATGCGATGCGGCCGACGTCCTTGGAGACCTTGTATAGTCTCTCCAGACGCTTTGACGCGTGAAGTCGCGTAGAGTTTTGCGAAATGGGGCAGTCCAAGTTACGGAGCACGGTCGGCGAATGAAGTGCTACACAAGATTGCGATGACGAAGGCCGTGCGGACAGTTGGTAGAGGCGTGTTGGTCTGGGCGGTGAATGAAGACAGGAAGGTGCTGTCTGTCATGTGCGGTGGAGAATTGGGAGTTGGGTAGTGCTTGGGTGAAGCGGTGAGCGTAGGAATGAGGTGCATGTGGTGGGCTACGATCCTACCTGTGCGGAGAGCGATATGAAGCAGCCGAGCGACTCGCTTGCCGGCGCTAACAAGCGACCAGTGACGACAGATCAATGGACAATTGCCTGATCGACGATGGCGGGCGGAGAATTGCTGGTGTGCGAAATTGCGCTGATTGTGTTGTTTACAAAAATCTGTGTTGGAGAAGGTGCAATGGACAAACAAGGGGGAGGGAAGGAGGGAAGCTGCGATCAACAAACGGGTACAAGCTACCAGGTAAGACGGCAAGAGGAGAGCTGGCAGCAGGAAAGAGCGACTCGGATTCAGCTGCAGCTGCTCCTGCCTTGGCGGGCGCGCAAGGAAGGAGCGACTGTGCAAGGGGGTTTGGCCAATCACGCCACCGCCTGGACGCGTTCCACTGATCGATCGCGCATCATTGTCATTGTGGAATGGCGGCGGCCAGGAATAAACTCGCGCCAGCCTGTGAGCTAGCCAGCTGTTTACACACGGACTCATATTCAAAGGCGTCTGTCATTCGCAGCCCAAGCCAGCCTGATGTTCCTTCTAGGGGCAGGCTCAATAGCCGTCGCAGCGCGGTAGCAGCAGCAGCCACAGCACCACCACCAGCACAAGCACCAGCACCACCACCAGCACCACCACCAGCACCACCACCAGCACCACCAGCACCACTACCAGTAGACGGCTAGCGCCTGCACAACGCACCAAGACGCTGCGTCGTGAACGACAGCCGGTGACCAACGGCCAGCGCAGCTTCAGGGGGGTTCTGCTGCACAGCCTATCGTGTGGCACTCCTTATCCACTCGAGAGCCTGGGGGGCGGATGAGAGTCAACAAGGCACGACGCGGGAAATCCTGGCTGCAGCTCCTAGCTCCACCAACCAGCACCTATACGTCTCTCCACGGTCTGGAAGGGGACATCAGGGCAATCATCGGAAATACCAAATATATCTCGGCACTATAAGATAATGCGATGCTCACTTCCCATGAAATCTCAGGAAATGTCCACTGCCATCGCGACCGCAGCCGTGGAGAGCAATCTACGGCATTCTTAGCCAATCTTAAATAGTCGTAAGCAATTCTTGAGCTCTTTTGACACCTGCCAGTAATCAAATGTGTGAGCATCTACGTGTCTGCAAGACCGACCACCGTGACCAAGGCGAGTACTTTGATTACAAGTACACCCAACAGCCGTATCAGTGGATGACCAGTTCATGCAAGAGACGGGCCAATCTCTACCGGTGCCAGTCTTTCCTCAACGCTCACGCTATTAGCCGTTGACTACGCTGCGCCAATTGCACTAGTTAGACCTCGCCATGAGGATGCACCTCCTTTTTCTAAATCTCGTAGTGAACCCCCCAAGCAAGCTCATCACTTTCGCCACGACCACACCAAAACCACAGCTCCAGCACAACGCAGATTTTGCTGCGCTGCATGTTGCACCGAATTGATCTAGAATCTTCTGCGCATCCCTTACTTCGGTTTGCGCGTCGTGTCCTGCTTCACTGCATTTTGCACGACGTCTCGAAGACAGAGTGCTTCAACCAACGCGCGCCTTCTCCTTTACCTTCTTTCCATCGCTATGAACATTAGACCCTTTCCTTGTCGTCAGTCGTACACTCGCTGCAACCCGTAAGGCCCCCGCGTGCTGAATAAGCATGCTTCTGTAACAACTGCAACACACAACAGCCTTGTTAGCTGCCTTGTTAACGGCTGGGAGCTTAGCTACTTCTGGACACTCCCTTAGTGTTGCTTTCTGCTACTGATGCGCTAAGAGCAGCTGTTGACGCTCATATCACGTCTCTTCTTGTGCTCATTAAAGTGCTTGAGCCGGTTGGGACTGCGCTTGACGTTTGTCGAACCGCTCATAGAGACGTCCTCGATCCAATGGCCAGGTGTGCTTAGCGTCTTCTACCAGGCTGGGGGGAAGGCTTGCCAGACAAGATTGAAGGGTGGGATGGCCCACCTTTTCGCGCTGATGCTCTGAATGATACCAGTCCACTCCCGACCGCCATGTTACACCCGTCCCCGGCCTTGCAAAAACGTTTAGACGCAGTTGTGGCAGCTTCTGCTGAATACGACGCCTGTCCTAAAGCCACAATAGTCGAAGCCGTACGTGTCTTCGCCCAGGATACCATATCCAACTCTGATATTGTCTGAAAGCCTGGTCAGAAATCCTTGCTCTTCCTGCTTCAGTGTATATCAAACAACCGGTGATCTCTCGGTGCTGTCAACCCCCTCGAGTCGGGTGTGCAATCGCACTGTGCAGTGGTTCCGTGATGGACCTTGTAGATTGCTGCAGTGCGTCGCTGGGAGAAAGCTTACACAAGATCTATATCTGCTTCGCCTGGGACCATTTCATGTCGTTGCGTTGAGACGTCAGACTCGAGTGGAGTTTGATGTGGGGTTGAAAAAGTCATCTGTAAGAGCTTTGCAGGGTATGCAGGTGGATGCTAACAGAGTTAGTTTGATAAGGAGCTCGGAAGCCCCGTTTCAAAGATTTAGAGGGCCATCCCTTGTCAAGTTTCCAATACTTCCTAGGTTAGGGGGGATTTTCTTACCCGAAATCCCAAAGCTAGACTCGGCCAAGTTTGTAGAATTATCAGCTTGCCCATGAGGTACGTCAACGTTGCGCACTGCACAGTGCACAAACAAGCTGGAATAAGAAGCAGAGAACGTCGCCAAGTGCCTCCTAGGAAGGCCCAATGTAATATCGTAAATCAATCGTCATTTGGTTCCGCGCATCCACAGAACTTTGAAATCCTGCTGCGGCCCGGGATGGCGATGCATCAGCGTGGGGCACGCGAAGATCCCCGGATCCTTATTGCGATATCAATACATTCTCGCTCGAGCCTCAAGAACGCCAGTGCGGTATGCAAGGCGGCAGCGAAGTCGAGGAGCCGCCGTACAGACGCTGGGAACACGAACGACAAGTCACCTTGTGCTCATCACTTGTTTTAGCATGCACGTGAAAGATTCGGGATGAGGATGCTTACTGAATGTACATCTTTCGTGATCTTCAAGAAATGATAGTTCCCCTGGCAACACAGCCGGCGTCCTGTCATTATGCAGTCAGCACCGCCACAATCCACTGCGCACATCCGAAATCCCTTGCTCGCAGCAAGGCAATGCAGGCCGTCTTTTGTCTTAGACCCCAGGCCCGTGACACTGCCGGCGCAGAACGCTGAATGCAGAAGGCTCTCTGTCTGCTTCAAGTTGGTTGACTAGCCGCAAGTGGCATCTCGGATCTGCCATTCATGTCCTTTCTGATCAGCAATCTTCCACGATCACCATGATCACCGAAGCCACAAACTTCCAAGAACAAAAGTACACTAATATCAGTCTCAGCTAAGCAGCAGGTCCTTTGATGCGCAAAGCTATGCAGTAGTATGGAGATGGAAGTATCTGTGAAACAAGGCCAAGTTGATGAGACAACGCGATGTGATTTTCACCAGTCTGGTTACCCAGCAGAAAAGCCCCATTGGCCGTAATGTATATCTAGAAACAGAAACATAAACCAGTCTTACCAAACCCCCCCCCCCTCCCCTAGTACATGAAAGAGAAAGATGGGCAGAGGAGTTCTGACAAGCTCAAATGTTGTAGCTCTGTTGTGACGTTTATCCAGACAAGAGCATCACGTGCTGTGCTTCAGTGTTCGTGCACTGATGAAGCACCTTCTGCGCTGGGATACTGCAGACCATCTACCGTGGTTTCCTTGCAACTCAAATAAGTCGACGAGGGGAGACCACAACAACAGAACAGACCATACAATCGCTTTGCTGTTTCGCGCAGTTACCATTTTGTCCATGGGTTTTATGCCGCAACATCTGTTGCTTGTACGTATGCCCAATTCACCATGGTCCCCTCGCTACGAATTCCATCTCTCGATCATTGTTCGTGTCCTGAGTTCCAACCATCTCGTTCGCAACAGCACCATCCGTCACGAGTGGCACAGTCTTGAGGCAAACACTCAATTACCCACACGGCCTATTTGAGAACCTAGCCACGACATCTTCAAGGAATCATCCGTTTCTTCACAACATCCAGATACGAGCTTAACGACCCAACGGGACGAACGCCATTTTGAAGAGTGACCAGCGCGCGTGTTTTTGCATAGCAACGAATTTCATGCTGCTTATCATGAAGAGTTAGAGTGATGACTGGTAGCCGAGGTACTATAAGCAGTAGCATGGACAGATACTTGTACCCCAGCCCTGAGAAGGCCTGCGATAACCAGAATTCATGTGCTGTTGACAGTGACTGCAATATGGTGAACAAGCGCCGATAGTAGATACGGGCGGGAGTGCTGCCAACAGCTGCTACACCAACGAATCCTCTGTTGTTACTGGGTACAGTCTGGCTCTTGATTCTATGGAGATAGTGTTTGACAAGACATCGATTGAATCACGCCAGTGGTGACCAGTTGCGGCAGGTATTAAGCTGATCGCCAGGGGCGTAGAGAGACCAACTCATGCAGGAATGTTGGTCGCGGCATTGACGACCAAATATGCCCTGGTTCGAATCTGAAAATGTTTGGATGAAACGTTTCAAGGAAATTGAGTTACATGAAAAGGAAGGCGCCTAAAGAAGCAATAAACCGAAAGAACAAACAAATTTGTCGCCTTCGCCGGACGGCTGAGTGCTAGTATTGTTGAGGTTGTCACCGTGCAAGAAGCTATTGGGAATTATTGCGATAGCAGAGCTGTTCATGTGTCTTTTTCATGTTCAGCTCTCGAATCCCCAGGCCATAGAACCAATTATCCGCAAAGGGGTAAAATTGCAACAGTACTCAGCTTAAATATCTCGCGTAGATTATGCGTGTTAAATCTATCGAAAAGCGTAGGACCATGAATCCTTCTAAAGGTCGCTCGGTCTAGTCGAATCCAGCATACAACGCCTATTATCCAAGAACGCCGGGTATCGTGCAATATACTGCAGAGGAAAATGGATACGTCAAAGTAAAGTACTCGCGCTGGCGACGACTTGTTCTAGCGTGGCCTTGTAGTTGTCGCCCAGACATGCTCAGCTCACGGCTTAAGCCCTTTTGGAACCGATCCTGAGGCCAGGAACACCCTTCAAGCCCATTTTGCTGACCGTGCTCTTCTCGATAAGTGGCGGCTCAGGGCAGCCCATGGCCCTCGCATACTCGTTCGCAAGACGTACAAGTTCGGCAGGGCTCAACTTCAATTTCTTTAAGAACGTCTTGTTGTATCCAAGGAAAGCCTGATATGCCTTGCCCTTGGCTTCTTCCTCGACATTGTTAAAGGCCCGGTCGACTGTCGGTTGGTGTTTGGGCACCTGCAAGACTATGTCCATAGGATAAGGGTTGAGCGGCAGAGTCTTATTGATTTTGGGAAAGAAAGATTCCTGTTCGGAAAGAATGATCACAGCCCGCCCATCTTTGCCAGCACGAGCAGTACGGCCGACTCGATGAATGTATTGTTCAGTGCTGGAAGGTAGACCGACTTGAACAACAAGGCCAACGTTGGGGAAGTCCATGCCGCGGCCAACCACGTCAGAGGCCACGAGGATGCCGCTTGTCGCATCCTTGAACCGCTGCGTAGTCTTAGTTCGAGCGGGCTGTGACATTCGGCTATGCAGCTCAAAGAGTCTAAACTGAGGCAATGCGTTCTTGTACAGATCGAAGAATAATCCTACCCCGTTGGCAGTCGTGCCGAAGACGATTACTTTGAAGTCAGTAGGGTTTTGATTGTACTCTTGTTCAATCAAAGCCAGGAGAGCAGCGAAGGTCTGAGTTACTGAGGGAACAGTAATGAAAAACTGTGGAACACGTTCGTGTGTTGGCACCTCATTGGGGTCCACTGTGGAAAGAGTTGTGAATCCAGGAAACAGCACACATTTTGCAACATCCATAACATCTGAGTTCATAGTGGCAGAGAAACACATTCCCTGCCATCCATCGCTTTTCGGTGGAATGCGACGAAGGATCTTCTTGACCGCTGGTGCGAAACCCGCGTCGAGCATCTGATCTGCTTCATCGAGAACGACAGTCTTGACATGGGTGAACCTGTCGCGAACCTCCTCCTCCCCGAGAATGTCGTCAAGTCGGCCAGGTGTGGCAACAAGGATGGTAGGATTGCCGTTCATGAAGGCTTTAAGATTGGAAGCTCGAGAGGTGCCACCGAAGGCAGTGTGGGTCTCCATCTTTCGTGGCAGACAGGCAGTAACACCGTTCGCTTCTTTTGCAATCTGTAGCGCTAATTCACGAGTAGGGCAGATGATCAAGATGCCAACCTTGCCTCTTGGGGGCGCATTGCCAGAAAGAAGATTCTGAATGGCAGGCAACAAGAATGCAACAGTCTTGCCGGTACCGGTCTTGGCCTGTACGATGCAATCTGATGTGATATTTGGCAGTTCAGTAAGGACCTTTTGCTGCACAGGCGACATAAACTCGAATCCCATCTTATCCAGACTATCCAGCAACGCCTTGTCCAGCAAGCCTGCCATTTCAGAGAAACGCTTGGCTTCAGCATTGCCAGCAGAAGTGCTGTACATAGCCCTGACATCGGCAGGGCCTGTTTGGGTCGCAACTTTTTGCATAGCATCTTCAACCTTGGGACGCTTCGGTTGTTGGGCGGCGGTCGAGTGCGCATTTGCTGCATTGCTGGGGCCAGTGCCGTTAGGCCTTGGGCGGTGCCACTTGCGCTTTGGTGGAGGAGGCATGGTGGTTGAAATTTGCTTGTAGTTGTAGTTGTAGGTAAAGTGAGGTGTGCTGTAGAGGCATAAAATATTAGTTGAAAGAGAAAGACGTGCAGCAAGACCAGAAGGAACGAATGAGCAACTTAAAAGAGAACGTGGAATAGACTTCATTGCTTTCACAATCTAGTACATACACAAGACTTATCTTAGTGAGGACAAAGAACAGGAACGAGAAAATCTGTCTCTACAGAAGCTGCATCCTAGGGGCGACAATAAAAAGTTCAATCACGACCGGCGTTACGGCGCGATGACGCCGGCCGCTGAATCAGCAAGGCGCTAATCATGGAGTAGCTCCCAAATAGCAACCGTGTTTACTTTCCTTACCACACACTACAGATAATTGCTACACGCGTCGTGAGGTTTATCTAGAATATTTCTGAAAAGTTTGTATATCACTGATCAAGAAGCTATCATAGTACCGTGCTCCAATTTTCTTTGCCGTAATGAAGGCGCCTCCGAAGAAGACTTGGGCGGAGATCGCAGAAGAAGCCCAAAGATATCGCAACGACACGATAGCTAGTCTTTCTCCGTCGGCACCGCAGGTTCCTCCAGATCTGCCAAATAATGTACTGCATGTGCCTGATCAGCTGCTCGACCAGTCCGCTTCGGCGATCACGAACTTGCTTCCTGAGGAGCTCCTCGTTTATCTCTCAACTGGTCGACTTTCTGCCGTCGAAGTCACTACTGCTTTCTTGCAACGCGCTGCTATATCACAAAGTCTTTCTAACTGTCTCACCGAGCTTCTACCCAGTCTTGCATTTGAGCGTGCCAGAGAGCTTGATGTTCACTTCCAGAAACACCAACGTCCAATCGGCCCATTGCATGGCTTACCTATCAGTTTGAAAGAGCATCTTGGTCTCCAAGGACTGCGATGCACGACTGGCTACATTTCACACTGGGACGCCATTGCCAAAGAGGACGCGCACATTGTCCAAGTACTGTGGGATGCCGGTGCGGTCTTCCATTGTAGAACAACCGTACCTCAGACGATGATGCATCTGGAGACAGACTCAAACCTCTACGGCGTCACCACCAATCCATACAACAACAATCTTACCTCAGGAGGCAGTTCAGGCGGCGAGGGTGCATTGATCGCTCTTCGTGGTTCGTGTCTAGGTATTGGCTCCGACGTCGGTGGTTCGATCCGGAGTCCTGCCGCGAACTGTGGTATTTATGGTCTCAAGCCAACAGCGTTCCGAGTACCGACCGACGGCTGGGGCTATATGATGGCTGGTGCTGATACTGTTGAGACGGTACTAGGACCATTGTCTACTTCATTACAGGGCCTTAAGATACTCATGAAGACTATCATTGACTCGGAACCTTGGCTCAAGGAGCCTGCACTGATACCAATGCCTTGGCGAACGTACACAATACCTACCGAACGGCCACTGCGGATTGGCGTGTTATGGCATGATGGAACCGTGCGACCACATCCACCAATTACGCGGGCTCTCAGGCTCGTTGCCGACAAGCTCAAGGAACACAACATCGAGGTGGTCGACTTCAAGCCTCACTTGCACGATGAAGCCTGGGCGATCTTATCTTCGCTTTACTATCCAGATGGGGGGGAGGCCGACTCTGAGGATATTGCCTCTTCTGGTGAACCATGGCGGCCTCTTTCTGAATGGATCCTCAAAGATAATCCCTGCGTCAAGAAGCTCTCAATTGGCGAGCTAGCATACTGGCTCGAAGAACGCGAAATATATCGCAAAGAGTATGCACTTAATTGGAAGAAACACGGCATAGATGCGTTGCTGTGCCCTGTAGGTCCTAGTGTCGCCCCAAAACATAACACGGCCAAATACTGGAATTATACAAGCCAATGGAATCTACTAGATTACCCTGGCTTGGTATTTCCGGTGTGCAAAGTCAACAAGGAGCAAGACCAGTGGAGCGATAGCGAGCAGATATTAGGTGAGCTTGATATGGAGAACAGAAATGCATGGGACCCTGAAGAGTTTCAAGGTGTACCTGTTGGACTACAGCTTATTGGAAGACGGTTTGAGGATGAGAAGATAGTGCATATTCTCGAACATGTCACCAAGAAAATCGGTTTGCCGCTTGAGCCTTTTCCTTGATATCCCATGAATCATTGTCACTGGGTAATTAGTATGCAAGATCTTGTGGGTGTGTCGCAGATGTATGGTGAATCAACAGTGTGAGTCGGCTATATTGTCAATGTACTCTCAGAAAGCTATCAACCAAGGCGTAAGATGCACAACATAGACTTCTTCGAACGCTTGCGCTGCTCTTTATAGAAATGCAGCCTCAATGGTCAGGGAAAGTCTATCGTTTCTTGCTTTGTTTCCTATCTGCTCGCACCTGTAGAAGCTACCAGAAGAACTCACTCTTAGCCGACGCGTTCTGGCCAAACATCTCGCTATATGCACGACGCACGACGACTGCGAACTCTTATGGTCCTATGGAAAGGACAACTCCCCTGATCGCCTAATACATTGCCTATGCATGCGGCCTGCGCGGCTTGTCTGGCCACTGGCCAATACTAAAGAAGGTATCACGTACCTCCAACAGCTGCCCAGCAGCCCTGATGGCTTTGCCGACTTCCTTCACCATGTGAAAAGAGCCTCGTTTTCGGTCAACACATGCGCAACGCACCGGTCACCCCTCTACATACGTAACAATATTAGCGTCATTCTGCAACATACTATCCTTTTTTACTTCTAAACTGAGGGGCGAAAAACAAGAAATAGCTCTACTAAGGGGTTACTCATACAAGAACTGCCTCTGCTTTAGTGCCTGGCGTGTCCCCCATACCCCATAGGAGCTCAATGTGTATGCAAATCCAATTGCCAAATGTATAGGGAGGTATTAGTCGTACACTTGGATGGATCGGAACAAAGTCCGACAAGCACCAAAGCCATTGACGACGTCACTTTCCAAAGGAACCTTATACCCTCCGCCTCGTTCCAACCTGATGGAGGAACCCGAAGGTGATCGCTTCCACCCATGACGCTGGCAAGTAATTCTTTGTGCGGTTCTGTGCATTGGCATGCAAACACAAGTTAAAAGTAGATGGCTCGCGACCGGGAATCCGAACATCAGGTTTTGATCAAATTCTCAAGGGTGAGCTGCCCTTCAAACTGAAGCAAAGATGCGTTTATCCCAGGTCATCCCAATTATAGTATTGTTGGTATCGTTTGCGTATGGGCAAAATAATACTCCACCAACTGGGAACGGTTCAATGCCAATGATCCCATTGAATGGCGCCGAACTCGTCCCATCAGCCCAAAACTACTCTGGTAACATCCAACCAATTCCATGGACGACTCGACCAGAAGTGTATGATCATACTGGGGACGCTGTCCGCCATGGTCGAGCGCGTCTGAACATGATCAGAATGCATTACTACACTGCTGGATCGGGACCTCCATTGCTCCTCGTTCATGGAACTCCCAAAACAAACTACTATTGGTACAAGCTGGTTCCGCTGTTGACCCAGTATTTCACCATCGTGGCACCAGACCTAAGAGGTTTCGGGTATACGGATAAACCTGGAGCTGAGATGGGGTATGAGAGTCGGACGAATGCGAAAGATCTTGCAGATTTGATGAAGATGCTCGGGTATAACACATTCTATGTTCACGGAGAGGATCGTACGTATCAGCTTGTGCAACTTGAGATAGTGACTAAAGTCGTTTAAAGGTGGTGCAGAGTTTGCCTACGTTCTTGCAGCCGAATACAGAGACCGTGTGCTTGCTCTGTCTTTCGGAGAGATGCTTCTTTCTGGCTACGGCTTAGACAACGCATCACAATTTACTGAGTCGAACGTTATGTTACAGTACGAGCAGCGCGGCGTCTGGACCTGGCATATTCCATTCTTTTACCAGATAGATATTGCAACCATGCTTATCACTGGCCATGAAGAAGAGTTCTGGACGTACTTTATGGAGGCAGAGTGCTACAACCCAATCGCTTTAAGCCGCCAGGCTATCACGGAATGGACTGAGTTGGCCAAGGGTCCTGGCGGGCTGAGAGGTATCCTGGAGACTTATAGAGCTGGCTTGGTTAATGGTAAGACAATCTTCACTATAACTTATGACTTACAATAATCTCAAATGCTGATTCTCTAAAGGCCAAATCAATCGTGAGCTTGTGCCAAATAAGCTGGCAATACCCGTGATGACTATTGGATCACCAGAGTTCTTCGGCCCTTTAGTAAGACCGGAGATGGAGATGGCTGCGAACAACGTGACACAAAGCTATGTCTTTGAAGAGTGCGGGCACAGTCTAGCCTTAGAAGCTGAGGTGCGACTCGCGAATGCCCTATTGGGCTTTTTCGGAGAATAAAGCCTAAAAACATGCAACAAAATCTGGATCACCCATAAGTCCTAAATGAAACAGAGGGTTGCAAAAAAACTCTATCCTTGCTAAGGCATGAAAATAAGAAGTCTATTGAGATGACGAGTTGTGTATTGCGTCTATCCGAAGGACCCGGATGCAGGTGAACATGTATGCAGTATCAGCTCAGAATGATTGACAGCGTTGCAAGTAGTAATTGGCTGTGAGATAGATCCAGGGTGTTTAGTAAAGGACGCATAGGTTCTTTCTTGCAGCGGCCGTGGCCTTCTTCTTTGCATTTTCCATACCTTCACCCTTGACCTACCTAATTGTCTCTGTCCAGTCGACTGTGCCTCAGGTTGTACCACTAGAAACCTAGGGATACCATCAAAATAGTCCATCTGTTGGTATCACCGAGTATTGCACCGTTATTGCAGTGCGATACGAGGTGGAACTGCACAAATATATGGCAGGTTATACGGACCGAGTAGTCCATGTCGCGCAGCGCATAAAGATACGGTCGTGACCAACATTGGAGGATGAACCCGAGAATCTGAACCTACAACCAGCGCACCCAACGAGCTATACTATCATTAGCACTTTGTGCTGGTTATGAATCACGTGATGAATCGATCAGCAGGCTAACCCTGGTTCATAAGTAAGTCATAAGTAGTGGTCATTTTGAACAATAGTACTGCTAGTACTGCAGTATTGGTGAAAACTTGTAATTTTATAACTCTATTATGTTCCTCATGTGCTTGAATGAACGATATCAGTCGCTGGAGCGTAGAAAAGGTGACCGTGTTAGCCGACGTCGTCCTAACTTCACCTCGACCACAGGGCTTGGCATGTGTATATATTGCTCTGTGGACTTGGTCAAGAGAAGAAAAAAATAACTCAATCAGTCAACTTACAATTTATTTTTGTTGGTACGGCAAAGGTATCAAAGGGGTGAATCAACAGTTGTTACAACGAAAGCATAGTAGAAGATTGATTGATTCTTCTACATGCTACGGAGGGGAGCTGTACTTAAGGGAATGGCTGTGTTGATGTTGCACGACTGTTGACATGCTGTTGTGCGACATAGCAACCGACTCGCAGGTGGGCGCCTATGCCGTCGACCGTAAGTAGACATCTCAACCGTGACAACTTCCAACAATTTTCATCTATCTTATTACACAACATCGTGTTATTTGACCAACATGCCCTCCAGGAGGCTAGATGGTGAAATTAATTCCCATCCTCCGGACGAAAATTAATATCATACCATACCATATCGTGTTATTTGACATCTAGATATACCAATTTCCCTTCCTTATCTCAGCCGTTCTCTGGACATCGCCACAATGCAAAAGTTCTTGAAAAACAGCTACGAATTCCGAGGTGGCCTAGCAGCTACTGACTCACCAGTACACCATGGTCTTAGCTCTCGGGAGCTTGCCAAGGCTAGAGCTTCTGACTGCTCCCAGGCCTCATCGTCCTCATCAGCTCCACAGTTTTGCTTATCCCAAACAGACTCTCAAGCCTCGTCCTCCATTGGTCTCCACTCTTCTTCACAGCAGCTTTCGTCCGAATCTCCGCCAGAACGTCGAACCTCTGAAGATACTGCGCATTTGTGTTAATCTCGATGCGATAGTGCATTTACTGTTGAGGAAAATGACTTCAGGCAGAACAGTCGTTGATGTGGTGTTACCAATGTGTTAAGTCAATGCATCTACCCGCGTTACACGTCCAACTGCGGATGGGTTGCTACCGGGCCAACATCATGTTGGGTACCACACAACACTATGGCAAACACCTCCTAAAAGTATAAATTCCACTCATGGAGAGGTGGCAGAGACGTTAGATATTATATTTTCGGTTCACTTCATTCCCGATGCCCAGCTTCTACTGTGCCTATTCAGATAATCTCAATATTTACCGATATGTCATCCTGGCACGATCGTGTGTTAGATGATAATTCTCTCTTCAATATCACGCAATGAACGTTCTATAATTGTACAGAACAGATCTCAGCCCCCACACCGTGGATGACCAGTGTCTCGCATATGGAAGTGGCCCAAGGTGTGGAAGGAATGGCTTGTGTTTCACCATGTTCTGAGGAATGATATCGATACTTCAAAAGCTTGGCACGGGATGCAATTGTTTCATTAGATGATAGATTGGAGGAAGCCGGGCAACGCATGTCTGTGCTTACCCACTACGTGTTCGCATAGCTCATCAACAAATGCACGGTATGGAGAGCTTTGAAGCTAAACAGGTGTAACAGGAGTTACGTCGAGGTTAATGCACTTGCAATCCGAAACAGTACTGCACGTGGCATTCCACGCAATAGCTCGGCGGACGTAATATCAGCACTGCCAGCCTTCAGAGAGATCAAGGCAACGGCTCTCAGGGCGAGATACCAACCCAAAATCAGCATTACAACCCGATCAGGGATAACAGTAAGTGAAGGTGGACATGGCCAGGGATGATGAAAACATACAACAGCGGGTAAGTCTACCCAGCTACTAAAGGTGTTGACGAAAAATCAGGCCTTTCCCATGACTTGAGGCGTTTCTCCACCCACAAACACCTTTATATGACAAATAATTGGATAGGATTGTAACACGTGAATTTGGGCTATTTGAGCCGCTTCGCGGGCACAGAATGTGGTTAATAAAGTATTTAGCCTACAAACGCTAATAAATGAGATCTAGTCACTTAAATTTAATAGCACTAAGTCATGGAATGGGCCCAGTCTTCAGCCTTGGTTTAACAAAGCTATAATTACTGCCATTCATTCGAAACATGACTTACGGTTTGAATTTTAGCAAGAGCCTCGCTGCCACGTTTGACATTTTTGTGCCTACCCGCCATTGACGGCTAAATTGTGCTATCTAGCACGACCATATCATAACATTCCTGTTCGCTCCCACTGAGACTAAGACCGGGGGTTGTAGTTTCCATGCCACAACTCTGCGGGTGGTGCTGGGGTCACATTTCCTGGAACCTCTGCTATGTATTGGCCATGGTTACCTGATTGCTGATCATTCTTTACTGTTTGGGAAAAATTCTCCTTGCAATCGTGACCATGTGAATACTGTTGGTAATAGCTGCCTTGATCATTCCCAACGTGTCCCTGGTTCTGCTGTGTCCTCTTGTTCTTGCGTTTGCGTAAGCAAAACCACATAAGTGCAGCCCCCAAGGCTATACCGACAACAGGTCCTACGACAACGCCAGAAATCCAAATGTTGCTTTTCGATAATGGAACTGGCGTAGATGTTTGTGATGTAGGTTCTGATGTGCCTGAGCTTGAGGAGGCCACGCTAGTGGTACTGGTGGCTGCACCAGTGGAAGTGGTGACGATGCTCGAGGATATTGTTATGGCAGGCGTGGTACCTAATGGTACATTCAGTACAGTCAGACCTGGGTTCGATATTTGGAAAACTTACTACTCAACTGGACAGAAACTGTGCTGGATGCTTTCACAAGTCCGCTGATCTTGAACCCTGGCGATGAAATTTGCTGTGTGTATGGATCCGTAGAGTCAAAGAAAGTGAAACGAAATACCCACCAATCCTGGCTGGAGAATTCACTAGAAGCTATTGATACGGTCCAATCCCAGGATGAGGTCGTGGTGACATCGACACCGCCTAGGCACAAAGTTAGTCTTAACTACACTGCAAGAAAGCTATAGGGCTTTACTCACGAGCAAGCTTAGCTTTGTACTGGGTTCCATTGAAGTTGGTAATCCAAAGATCAAGTTTACTTGGATTGCAAGACGGACAATACGTCTTGAAGTTATTCCGAAGGGTTGACTTCCAAAGGAGAGTGAATTTGGCGCCACTCTGTAGCGGTGTAGATCCATCGGGAGCTGCGGGTGCAGTCCAGTCATCTTGTACAGTTTGGCACCATACACGCAGTGGGAAAAGAAGGCAAGCCAAGAGGAGAGGAAGGCAGAGTTCCATATCCTTACGGGTCCCACCACTAAGGGTGTACTTTAATGACGTGAAGAGTCACGCAGTGTGGCTACCATTCAGCATAGAGGACTGTGACCTCTGTATAAGGAGTTATAGGGGGACAATGAATCTAAAAATTACATTTGCGGCACGGTGCATGCATATGCAGGAGATGTGTCTGTTGGTTTCCAGGTCGTCAGAGTAGGCTCGTGGCATTCGCTACTTTAGGACTTCCCGGCCTTATCGAAATGAAGACGGGGCCACTACTTCATCTGAGGACCACCAACAATCGAGCTGAATTTTCAATTTCCAGTTTCTCCTACACCTTACGCCCATAGCGAGCTAGCTGTCGAGCCACCCTTTCAGGGGGATAGGGCTGATCATGTTGTTTAGTCAGTTTTTGAGGCTATGCTGTGGGCAATATCGTTGCTGTTCTGAAGTGGTGGTGACTGTTGCAATGTTTAGCGCTAAAGCGTGGCTATTACATATTGTGAAAGTGGGAGGTTCGGCCACCTACGGGAGTTCTCTGTGTTGGATCGCATCCTTCCTGCATAGCTGTCATAGTTCAGCCCTAGGAGTTCTGCTATTGGACAACCCCTGATCCTACGTACGCGAAGCGCCACGCTAGCAGATGCGCCCCATGCAATAGCTTGCTATTGGTCAGCACCAATGCGTAGGTTGCGACATGGATCGAGATGCATGGAAAGACCATAATACTCTAGGCATTGTGTTAAAAAAGATTGCCGCCATGCGCAGTGCGGCTTTTTACACCTTTTACTTGTCTTGTCCCACGGCAGGAACTTGCAATTGATATCGCGCTTTCATGTTTGAGAAGCAAGCCATGTTCCTCAGCAGATATAGATGGCCTATCTTCCTCATTGTGGCAGTTGTCTTCCTCGTAACAATAGCTCCACTTTCTGCCCGCTTCGTACCTTCCAGCAGTCCGATCTTCCCCATAAACGACCATACATATTCTGCTCCATCGACAACAGTTTCCACTGGTATTGCTCCAGGAATTCATGCCTGCCCCACGAAGCCGCCAAGTATAGCGATCAAGCCAGATACCCAAGGTCGATTCAACTGGAGAACCATTCAGAAACACCATTCCATCGACCAGTTCTCTCAACTTCCTTTGGGAAACTTGCCACCCAGGCCTTCTGTTCAACACACCTTTACGGCATCGTCGACAGAAGCTAAGAAGGCAAATATCTCCCGCAAAGATGCGGTGCGGGATGTTTTCAAGCGATGCTGGAAGTCCTACAAAGAGCGAGCATGGACGAAGGACGAGCTCGCTCCTATCTCTGGTGCGGCTAAAGATACTTTTGGAAGTTGGGGCGCCACCCTCGTCGACAGCTTGGACACACTTTGGATCATGGAGATGAAGCAGGAATTTGCAGAAGCCGTTGATGCTGCTATCCAAATCGATTTCGGGCCAAAGATTCATGGCGAAATCAACGTCTTCGAAACAATCATACGCTACCTTGGAGGCTTCCTAGGTGCCTACGACGTATCCGGCTGCCGCGATGCGCGAATCTTAAACAAGGCTATCGAGGTGGCAGACATGGCCTACGCTTCATTCGACACACCAAACAGAATGCCAGTCTCGAGATGGAGCCCCAAGAAAGCGGTTAATGGAGAAGAACAGCTACCAGCAGAATCAATGCTGATCGCTGAAGCGGCCTCTGCCAGTGTGGAGTTTACTCGTCTATCACAACTCACCGGAGACATGCGTTACTTCGATGCGATCTCAAGGGTAACAAATGTACTTGACGAGCAACAAGGATTAACCAAACTTCCAGGCATGTGGCCTATTAGTGTGAACATGCGAAAGCCTGACTTGACATTCGATGGCTTCTTCGGCCTCGGTGCAATGGCAGACTCCGCATACGAATATCTCCCTAAGATGCACCAGCTTCTTAACGGAATTGGCCCAGTAGCAGCACAGTATCACAGGATGTATGAGTACGCAATGTCCACTGCGATTATCCATACATTATTTCGTCCCATGGTGCATGATCATGCAGATATTTTGATCGCTAGCGGCAACGTAAATGGAAAGAGAGAAGACAAAGGCCAGCACCTTGTATGTTTTGCTGGTGGTATGTTTGCTCTTGGTGGGCGGCTCTTCGATAATAGAACGCACATTGATATTGGCCGTAAGATCTCCGAAGGCTGCGCCTGGACATACAAGCATGCACCCAATGGTATCATGCCAGAAGTCTTCTCGATGCCTGCATGTCCTACTTTGACAGCATGCGACTATAAATCTCCACCTGGCTCAAGTCCATTTAGTGAAGTTAGCGACGGACGCTACGTTCTCAGGCCTGAGGCGATCGAATCGATATTCTACATGTATCGAATCACAGGCGAGTCGAAATATCAAGATATTGCATGGGAGATGTTTGAGGCAATCAGCAACCATACTCAGACGGAGTTCGCCAATGCTGCAATTAGAGACGTCATGAAGACGCCGCCCGAGAGGTATGACAGTATGGAGAGTTTCTGGCTGGCCGAAACACTCAAGTATTTCTACCTCATTTTCAGTGAACCGGATATAATAAGTTTGGACGATTTTGTTCTCAACACCGAAGCGCATCCATTCAGGATACCGTACCGATAGTTGTGTAACCACTGAAATGTTATGATAATGTACATATAATGCCGGATCGCATAATGTCAGTGATAGTGGAGATACTTGCGACTACGTGCGCAAATGTTGGGTCAGTAAGCAATGCCCAATCTTAGATCCAATAACGAGATGAACACTGAATCTCGGCTCCGAAATTCATTAATTCCAGAAAATTCCATGAGTAGAATCCTGCAACTTGTCTTGGTTGTACCTCAAGGTGAGGCTTGACATCAAACTGTGTTACCATCCGGGAAGAACTGAACAGCGGCAAATCCTCAACGACATCTTCCTTGGTGGCCGTCTCTAGCATGGCTAGCGCGTCGTCTCCATCTTCTTATCCAATAGCTTAGGACTCAATCGGCTGTTATTCTCAAAATTCCGCCATATCCTTGAGCAGAACATGAACCCCGACGGAGATGCGTCCCTGGCTATCCCCAAGTGTGAGAATAGCTGCTATCACCGATCGCACGCCTTTTTAGATGCTCAGGGAGGAAATCGGTGCTGATGCAGCAGCTTTGTGAGTGGTGAATGGGTAAGGAATCGAAACGACTACAACGTGCCCTGCACTGGAGACAAGAACATGGTATACGGTGGAAAAGGAGCCCTAAATGTCTTTGAAACTTTGGCTAACGGTGAATCTGCTGTTGCAAGCCCTACAATCAACTCCACAAGTGCTGTCAAAATTACTTTTCCTATCGCCACGCCGAAGTGAGCATTGTTTGAAACGGGAGTTTGACGGGTCAACATGTTGTATTTGAGAAGTCTATCATGCAGGTACAGTCAATCGTATTCAAAATGTTCACCGCATGGCGATTGATTGATCGATTCGTACTCGGTTTCAGTCACGATGTCATGTCTTGTCGCTCCAAATCATCATTATATACAATACACGAGGGCCACCGGCCCCTAGAAGTCTGCCGTTTTCCTTTGATTACCATCTGCATTTACCCGCCGGTGTGTCAAATAGTGATCGTGCAAGCAGAAGCAAAACGATGATCGCCTTTTCACCTCTGCCGGGATTGGTATGTAGGTGGAGTGATCCTTCACTTCAACAAATAGTGACCACGCTATGTGAATACCGTATTACACGTCTCATAGAGGCCTGTTGCCTCATATTTTGCGTCTATGGTATCTTCAATTTTCCCCGGGCTATTCTACTGCTGTCGGTGTATACACTGAAGTTGCCTATGTCACCTTCTCTCTATCGTACCCCTTTGAGGATTTTTGGCCTTCGAGTCGATACGTGTCTCTGGGCCTCATTTCCATGGTGGCGTGAAGAATGGGGTGGTTTGTTCTTTGGTATCAACGTCCTTATTTTTCTTCTTCTTTATTTCATTGTATATCTTTTTCTGTGGACTGGTGTGCCACCTGCGGGCTTGCACTATAGTATTCGTTTGCGTATCACACACTGCTGTATTCATATAGGAGCTTGCGGTTCTTGCAACATCCATGCTTGGGAGAAGCTGAGTCACAAGACCTGTGTTTTGTTTCTATATATGATGCTAGGTGGGGGGAATGAATGTCTCGGTGTTGAGTGCGGCTCTCGATGTGGCTTTAAAGGCTTTACGTATGAGTCTTGCCGCATTTGCGCCGGTAGAGAGCTCTTATCTGCCATTTACCCAACCCAACACTTACGGTGGGAGCAGGCTTGCAGAACCAGCTTTAGCAGGGTCCTATGATCAATTTACAGCGAGAATTGGGTGTGTGCGACAAGCCATCATAAAATCGATGTGTTGGTATTCAGTGTAAAGCGACAGATGACGCATGTGGTATAACGTACCGTGCCAAGTTACCGCTCGGGTCGGTTCTCCGCCCGGGTCACCCCACCAACTTTCACACCCACCTTGCACACCCCAGCAAGTCAACACCACGATGA